>PISX010008351.1:0-82643 GCA_004024625.1 Mellivora capensis | reverse complement strand
CCTGCAACATTTTACGTCCCTTGCTTTTGCATGAGGTCGTCACTGTGAAAACCTAGCCCGGCTCTCACTTCCCACGTTGCAGTCTGGTTTCATCAGCTGCTTGTTGCCCTTCTGCACCCCACGACGTCATAAGCAGAGACCCTTGTTTTTGGTTTCCATTTCCCTTTCTCAGTCAGATTCATTATTCTGTTCCCAGAATCCCTCACATTTTTAATGGAATTTATGCTGAAAGCAGTTTGATACGATTTTTTTTTTTTTTGGGATTACAGAAAATTTTAAAGGAGAAAGTAAGTTAAATCCTTTTTATCCAGGAACAGAAATTGTATTGTCTGGGGCATACCTTTGTTTTGGTTGAGACACTGAAGTGAAAACGTACTTAAAACTTGTAGTTAATGCCCCTTGTGTGCTCAGCAATGGCACTGACCTTGGTTTGTCCCTGTTCCATCAGTTTGCTCTTCTGTGCAATGGGGCGATCGCTGACTGATGGAGGATTGCTACACAGGAAACCTTTGTGATGATTCCAGCACTTGGGAAATCCTCCATTATTTTATTTTTCTTATTCTCCTCTTGGATTGTGTTCTTTGAAAAGGAAATTGGTAGTAGAGGTTTCAGATGAAAATATCTCACGGTGACCTCTGTACCACTTTGCTGTGGAGTTTCTGATTCTTTGTTCATCCATGCTAACTGCAGTCAGGCATGGCAGTTGGATCTTTGTGTTTGAATTTGTTTTGTCACTTCTAAATTTAGAAATTTGACTCTGTTTCCACTGGACTGGTTTGTTGCTGCTGTTGTTACTTTTAATTCTTTTTAATTCAAAAATTCAAGCACATATAAAAGTAAAAGGATAACGTAATGAATGCTCAAAGTACCTGTCACTCAACACCAATATTTATAAGATCTAATCTTGTTCCTAGATAAGTCTGGAATGCATGTGCTCTATCTGGCCTCCTTCATGGTCTGCGTTATTTTTGGCAAGCCCCTGATTGCAGATGTGTTGCTCATCCCCTTTGCTGCACTGTAAATTGATTTAAGACAAATCAAAGCATCGTGTTATTTATTTTCATACTTGTATGTTTAAAACATAATTTTATCACTACTACATAATTTCTAGCATTTTTTTCCCAACAAGAAATTTCTTTGAGAATTTGGTCAGAAATTGATTTCAAAAGCTAGTAGACTAGAAGGAACAGTAAGCAATTTATTCTCAGAATCTGCAGCATTTTTTTTTACCATGACCATTAACTCTGTTTTCAGCCTTTTCCTAACTGCATCTGATTTTGTGGTCTTGAACATCCTTGACCATTTGGAATTTAGTTGTGTATAAAGAGGACTTCTGGCATTAGTTGCTTGCTTGTCTCAGGTGACCTGTTTGCAAAAGGGACATGAAGGGATTCCCCCACTTGCTTTAATTATTGGGAGCAGAGGAAAGTTCTGTAGGACTCTAACAACATATGTCTTAACTATTTTTATATTTTATGTATATAACTTCATGTTCCTGGCTTTCTTAAATATCATCAGTGTCTTTTCTTGCTTTGCATATTTAACAACTTAAAAGTTCTCTTGTCTGAGATTTATATATTTCCAGTTTGGAGAGAGAGAGAGAGAGAGACTAGATGTTTAAAATTTAGAATGAAAGTATGCCGATGGTGACCGGGTTTTAAGGCATTCTTCCGTAGTGAGGGGTGACCAACTATGACAGTCTAATGTGGATCTCTGATTCTTTTTACTCTTCTTTTCCTGCTGTCAATATTTTGAATTGCTTCAACTCTTTTTTTTCAAAGTTTAATTTATATACTCATACTGTTGCTTTCAATGATAAAAGATACTTCTTTAACCAAGAGAGTAGGCTGTTTTTGGGATCCTGGACCCGCTGGATGCGTCTCCTCAGTCAAAGTAAGAGCCTGACTTTTAGTTCTTCCTGAGCATCTTCTTTAGCTGTGTATTTATCAACCGTAATCTACTGCCTCTTATATGAGGCTATTATTTATATAAATTGCCATATCATACTTGGGGGAACAATATTGGAGGGTGTTGAGATGCTTATTTTTCTCAAATGCTCATAGTCCAACTATAATATTATGCTATTAGATTATTCATTTAAGAGATACATTGATAATCCCTGATGGGGGTTTAATATATCCTGAATTTCCCTACAACTAATGGACTCTGAGCTTAAGGAGAAATACCATTACGTATTTATCAGGCACTTGCTGTGCTATCACAGTGTTGGCCACAGGTAAGAGAACATGAAGGTGAATTGTGTTCTCCCTGCCTTCAGGGAGTGCGTATTCTAACAGGGCGGAAAGGCCTGGGGCGGTAATGGAGGGCAGAAGGGGGTAGGCAGCCAGAAGAAAGATAAGCTGCTCTAGATTCAGAGATTGAGGGAATCAAAGAGGGGTACTTGTGAACCAGTATTTGAGTTGGGGCCTTTTTTGGGTTTTGTTCAGTTGGAAGGAAAACAAAGTCAACAAAGTTTGGAGGGGCCGTGCCATGCCTCACTGGAGTGACAGGTCATCAGCGGTCCCCTGTCTGCTCCTCTGCCTTGTCTGTCTGTCTTGGGCTCTTGTGCCTGCCTCTCTCACCTTAGCTTCTCTCTGTGTGCACATCTTCCTTTTTCATGCCCTAGGCCAGCTGCTGCTTGCGGTCGCCTGCTCCCTTCCCCCTGCAGGTTTTGAGATCCCCAACCATCTCTGGTGATGACTTCTCCTACCAGCCGGGTGTTGTATCTGCCTGGAGCCCGTGTGTGTTAATTCTTGGAGGAAGAAATGCGATTTAGTTTGCTTTCCTCAGACTCTAATTAGCTACAGGGACAGAGCTGCAGAGTTAAACCATGGCCACTAATGAGGACTTCTTCAGAAGGTCGGGGGGTGCAGCACAGAGAGGGGAAGGGAGCTGGCAGCTCCCTGATCGCCTTCAACGAAAGGTAATGAACGTGAAGAACCATAGGAAGGCTCTGGGGTGCCAAATTGTGTTTCCTGCCCTTCCGGAAAGTGCATTTTCCCCGGGAAGGCGGTCTACATGTGTCCTTAACCCGAATGTGAGGCACACTGTGGTAAGTACCATAAAGCATTCCTGAAGTGGAGAGAGGGATTAACATTGCATTACACTGTGAGTGGGGGAGGTTTGACCATGACACAGGGGGCACCCTAATAGGCTTGGGCATCTGGAGCGTGCTGGAAGGGTCTTAAGTAGGAGTGTGTTTGGAGCACGCTGTACTTACGCAGCGATTGCTCTGGGTAGCTATGATTCGGGAAGATTTGTAGGAACCGAGAGCAGTGTGCTATTCACGTAACTGACACAGACCTACATTTGCTTCTGTTTTAAGAATTTATTAGGATAGCTATAGTGGCCTACATTTTTTTTAATTAATCAAGAAAATAGTTGCTCATATATGGGGTTCACACAGGAAACGTTTCAGAAAAGAAAGAGGCCGTATAAAAATTCGCTTGCTGACCCTACCCTAGCAAACTATTAGTAATGCTTGTTGTGTTAGCAACACAGGTATTACCTGTGTTGGAAAGTAGCACATTGCCGAAGGAGCTCAGCTATCTTTATTTTTTTTCTGTTAAGATTTGAGATGCTACAAAGAAAATGTAAAACATTGAACCGATGCTGCTAATGAATCATGGTGAAAAGTCAAGGACTTCACTAGCCACGAACATCTTGGCGGATCTCATTAACTCTTGCCTAAACCTTATAAGCTATGCTATTTTTTCAACATAAAATGCTTGTCTCATAACATAAAAATGGTTGTCTCTGGTCACCTACTGGAGATGCTTAACAAAAAACGAGGTGTCTGGGACTTGAATTTTTAGTCAGAAACTTTGATGTGTTTTTTTCATTGTGTCGTTTTGTTTCTGTTTCTGAGTTGGGGCTTGTGTGTGCCTGTGGACTCCCTGGGACTTTCTGTGCACTTCCAAAGAAATTTTGATACTTGTCTTGTTGATGTTCCTCCCTCATCTAAAATAAACCTCCTGATTTTAGAACAGCAGAATTTTATTATCTTTGGCAGATCTAAACTCAGAACTCCTTGTCTCTGAAAAATAGGTAAATCGGGTTTGGGGTACACTGTGCATGGGATTTCTGCAGGTTCAGGGTTTAACATCTCCTCCCCCCCCTGCATAGTAACAGCCGTCACTGTCAGTGTTCTGGAGAGAGAGTCAAAGCACAGGGAAGAACACAAGTGCTCTAGGATCTCGTGGTAGGAACTGGAAATAAATTCTGTGTTTGGCCGATCACTTTCTGCAGCTCTGGTGATCTTGGGGAAAGCCTTGTTTTCCCCGATTTTAATTTGTCAGTATGCAGTTCTGTCTGCTAGAAAATTCCCAGCAGAGTGAGTTAGTTACTGCTCTGTTGCCCCAACATGGCTATCAGAAACTGAAGATGGTGTGCAGCGTGAACAAGACGTCCTTCCTTTCCTGCTTCCCAGTTTGTACCCTGCAAATGGTTGTTTCTTTGTTTGTTTATTGTTTGGTTTTGGCTTGCAATTAAAAAGAAAAAAACGTGACTTGTCTGTGCCTGCCACAGGGCTTGCAGGAAACTGAAAGCTCCGAAGAACATACTCAGCAGGGTAGTATTTCTGTGAAGAGGCTGCTAGAACCCCTTAAGAAAAATGCAGCAACTCACACTTTAAGGCACATCAAGTCGTGTCCCTCAGGGCAAACTCTCCAGTGTCATGGAGTTTATGACTCACGAGTGCTGTACTTTTGTGATCTAATAAACAAGGAAAGGTGGCGGGAGAATTATATCCTGTGCAAAGAGCCACTTCACCTTTTATTATATGGAAGAAAGCCATGGAGATACTAAATTTTTAGTGGCATTTTCAAGTTGAGCATTATCCGTGACCAAAATGCATGCAGCAAGGTGTTAGGATACTTACGAACAAAATAAAATAAAGGGAGGGTAGCTGTTTCCATTTCCAGCTATGTTAATGGGCTGCGCTTTTGAAGAGTAGCTTTCTTGGTACCCATCCCAGGGTTCTGATTCAGATATCCTGATTTGTGCGTTCTTACGGCATATACCTCTCCCACTGGATTTATCCCGCACTACACTGATCCGAGCCGTACTGCTTATTTTTTAATTAAAAAAAAAATAGACTTTATGGGGCACCTGGATGTTTGGGTTAGGCATCTGCCTTTGTCTCAGGTCATGATCCCAGCATCCTGGGGTGGAGTCCCACATCCAGCTCTCTGCTCAGCGGGGAGACGATTTCTCCCTCTCCCTCTGCTGCTCCCCCTGCTGTACTCTCACTCCCTGTCAAATAAATACATAAAATCTTGATTTAAAAAATAGACATTTTTTAGATCAATTTTGAGTTCACAGCAAAACCGAGGAAGTGGCACAGGGATTTCTTACATATCTACTGTCCCCCCCAACTCCCTCCTCTGCCCCGCCTCCCCCAACATCAGCACCCCCCCACCGCAGCGGTATATTTGTTCCATGTGATGACTCAACACTGACCTCATAATCACCCAGAGTCCATATTTTCCAGTAGGGGTTAGCCTGGTGTTGTACAAGCTACAGGTTTGGACCAACATATAATGACCACATTCACTATCATAGTATCTTAGAATAATTTCATGGCACTAAAAATCCTCTGTGCTTCTCCTGTTCGTCCCTCGCTCCCTCGAACTCCTGGTACCCACTCATCATTTCACTATCCATGGTTTTGCCTTTCCCAGAATGTCAGACCTGGAATCGTACAGTATGGATGGAGCCTCTTCACCTTGGCCTCTTGCCCTTGGTCATGTGCATCTAAGGTTCCTCCGGGTTTCCTCATGGCTTAATGGTTCATTTCTTTTTGGCTCTGAATCATCCACTGTCCAGACGGACCAGCTTTTATCTGTTCTCAGTGCTTTATTTTTTTTTTTTTTTTAAACTGATGTATCTCAGGGCTAGGTGAGGTGAATGAGGCACTCCGGAATCACATAATATTTTAATGCCGTATTTTAAAAATCAGAATTAATGTCCCCCAACCCACAATGAATAAAATATCAACAGTTTACATAAAGACAGGATCGTGGCAAGCCTTCTGTGATTGCTACAGACAATCCTAAGCGACCTTCTCTCTATCCATAGCCCACACTGCGGATGCTGTTTTCTTGCTCAGAAACCTAGTTCTCCTCACAAGCATTGCTTCCCCTGAAGCCTCCACTGGTAGAAGTTCTTTCCTCACAGTCTTGCTAGCATTGTGCATCCTTTCTCCTCTTCTTCACTTCCCAACCGTCCTTCCCCCTCCTCCCTATAACACTGCCGGCCCCAGCTCTGAGGTACGGGCTCCTGAGCTCGGGCACCTTGCTCTTCGGTCTGCTGGGAGTCTGGAGACCTCTCGCCACCTCAGCGGCATTCCCACTCCATCTTCGAAGGGTGTAGCTCTTGGCTCTCTGTCACCCAAACAATGCCAGCCTCGAAGATTCTCCCAAGGTGCCACTTTCCCAGTTCCTTGACGATTCCTTCTGCCAGTGATCTTGCTGCCGTCATCATTCATCAGCCATTCCCTCCCCTGGCCGTATCCTGCTCCTTGAAATTGCCAATGATGTACGTCCTCCGAGATCTTGCATTTCAACTCTCCGACGCTCCAAGTACCATTTGTCACCACCTCACTTTCTCTGGTGCCTTTATGCCGAAATTCTGTAGCCCACACCAGGACTCGTTGATACTTCAGTTTTTAACCATGTATCCCACCTTCCTATTCCTACTCAAGATTTTAAAGTCCATCACTCCAGCCGTTCCCTTGCTCATAGCCTCGCTTCCCTTAGGCTTGTCTCTCTTTGTTGTTTTCATTTGGCACAACAGCAATCCTCGCGAAGTGCAAAGTTGATGCAAGGCAAAGTGTAGTTTAGAAGGACATTTTTATGTTTTTATTTTTTTCTTTCACAACCCTACTCATTCTTATTAATAGATTTGGTATTGGACAAATATATTTTATGTTGATCTGTTTCACATTTCATTCCAAGCGCTTAGTAAGCACTGTGCCCTATTGAGATCCATAATCAAAGCAAAGAGCTGTAGTTAGTTATCAAGGGAAGAGATATCCTTTATCTAAATGACACCCATGATAACTGACAAATTATTTTTTTAAACATTTTATTTATTTATTTATTCATTTGAGACAGAAAGAGAACAAGCAGGGGGGAGCAGCAGAAGCAGAGCAGAGAAGCAGGCTCCCCGCTGAGCAGGGAGCCCAATAATGGGGCTCGATCCCAGGACCCTGATATCATAGCCTGAGCTGAAGGCAGACGCTTAACCCACTGAGCCACCCAGACGCCCCAACAAATGATACTTATATAAATTACTTTGAAGAAAGAGAAGATTTTTATATAGAAAGCTGCTATATGTCTTATCCTGTATGTAAAATGTTTGCTAAGTTAGTAAAATAGGGGTGGGTTAAATTTAAGTAATGGTGGTATTCCCAGGGGTATCTACTATGACGTTTATTTAGGACATTACAGAATATCATCCTCACACCACTTAATTTTGCATTAAGATGACCCTATACTTATAAAAGGGTCCCCTCCCCATTTCTATTTTATCTCCCCCTGGGGAAAAAATAATAATATTTTAAGCCTGATTGGGTACAATAAAATCCAAGTCACATCACTTAATATTTTGAATGGGGTGATTAGGTTTTTGTCACCTGCATTGTTTTCTTTTTCCAGAATTTCTTAAGCTCAATCGGAGTTAGAGCAGCATGAAAGCTTCGAGATAGCGGTGCCTGAAAACAACAGCCACGGTTGAGGAGGGGTCTGCTGCTAGTAACCTTTCCCCTTTTTGTGTGCTCTCCCAGGTCTACCCTGAGCTGCAGATCACCAACGTGGTGGAAGCCAACCAACCAGTGACCATCCAGAACTGGTGCAAGAGGGGCCGCAAGCAGTGCAAGACCCACGCCCACATCGTGATCCCCTACCGCTGCTTAGGTGAGCTGGCCGGCCGTGGGACACACGCTCATTGCTCTGGTCTTTGGGGATGGAAAAGAAGGATGCGCTCATTAGATCAGATAGGGCTTTTCTTTGCACCACTCTGGACTGGACTGTATTTTGGACTCTGAAGGTATCCTGTGTTCTGACAGAGCAGGAACAGTATTTTGGGCGTCCTTCCTCAGAATGAATTTGCCTAAAATGTTTATTAAAACTATGGAGTCTTAGGCCAATTCTTTAGTGGCCAAATGGAAAGGCCTGGGGAATCCTCATTTTACCGAATCCCATAGGTGATTCTCATGCACACCACCTCGCTAGACTTGGAGGATTAGGGCCTTGTGTGTTTCCTCACACAGGCTTCATATAGGAAAGAACCTAATGTGGAGTTCCTCCATTCTGCTGATTTCTTCAGAATCTCTTTCTTGAAACAACCCAGTTACTCCTCTTGCAGTAGTTGGATGCAGAGTTGGGGAATTCTTTTCTGCTTATATATATATGCACTGGAGGAAGCAGATCACTAAGGTTTAAATCTGTGTTTCTCTTACCAACCTCAAATTTTACTTCCGCTTTTGATTTGAAAAATTGAGCTGTTTAGTGGGATGTCATACTTTTTCCTCTGGAAACGCTGTCATACTCCATATTTAATCTGACTTGGTAAGTAGTCTCTTCCTAGTTGATATTTTTGTATAACCAGGCAGTGTGGAAATCAGCATTTGGTCTGCTAGCTTGCATGTTTGTAAATAAGGACATAGAGATCTATACAGAGGGACCACAAATACTGACATACATTCCGGTGACTTTTTGTAAAAAATAAAAGGGATCTTTTTTAAAAAGTCCCAGCAGCAAACTTCAGATACATGTTGAAGATTCTGGAGATCTGTGTAATACTTGCTTAAATGTGAATGCTGCCGTAATAGCATATGTACTGATTATTGTTCGTGCGTGTCCATAATTTAAGACATTAATGGAAAACACTGGCCATTAGAGTGAAGTTTTCATCTAGTTTTACTACTCACAATGGAATGGATGAGGAGAGTGTGGAAACCCAGATTCTTAAACATTTGATAATTCAAGAGTTCCCTCGTTCCTCCTCCTTCCTTATTCTTAAATACCTTACAAGGCCTCTAACGCTTTTCTGTCTAACTGGTTAAAAACTGAAGATTTTAATAAGACGAAGATAAGTATGTTTAAATATAGAGGTCAGCTGTCTCCAGGTACTGTGTATTTCAAGCCAATTTAGTTATTAGGCCAAGAGACCATCTAATTCACTGTACGTGAGGAAGTAGATTATGAACCAGTTAATTAGGTGGGTGCGGTCTTATTAATGATCTGTTTCTTTTGGTTCTCACCCATTCTGTGAAATGGTTCAGATACGTTTTGTTTAGGACATAACGCTCACTGGGAACCGGGTACTAGGTATTTATTTATGTATTTATTTATTTTAAAGATTTTATTTATTTATCTGACAGAGAGTGAGAGAGAGATCACAAGTAGGCAGAGAAGCAGGCAGAGAGAGAGGGGGAAGCAGGCTCCCTGCTGAGCAGAGAGCCCGATGTGGGACTCAATCCCAGGACCCTGAGACCATGACCTGAGCTGAAGGCAGAGGCTTCACCCACTGAGCCACCCAGATTCCCTGGTAGTAGGTCTTTAGATGAGCTTCATTGCTGATGACACCCGATAGGTCACTCACAACTACACCTGTTTCAGAAGTGAACATGTATCATTTTGCTTAAGATCTTCCCGCTTCATAACTATTCAGAAGTGTCAAAATTGACTGAACAATAGAATCCACATTATGATTACAGTTCACCACAATAGCGTGACTTAATGGTGGCAAATTCCCTTTGACCTCAAGTTTCCTGTGACCCTAAATTGATTGTCTCCTCCTTCCCAGCTGTTCTCCTTGCCCTCTCCATGCCCCGCCCCATGGAAGAGTGAATTGAAACTCCAAGGGAAAAAATACTGTCAAAAGGAAGAAAAGATGTATGAAATGACTTAAGATCTAAATATGAAGTCCAAAGATTTTATGATAATGCAGTGATTAACTGTCAAAATGTTTTATTCTGATAAAGTGTTTTATACACCAAGGAGGGCATTTCCTTCTAAGTGGTCTCACTTCACAGGCACAAATACTGAGAGTCCGTGAGGGAGGATATCTTGCTGTCTACCTGGCACGGGTGTTTGTGGCAGAATTAGGACCAAAGTCCTGAATCTTTTAATACATAATCTGGTGTTATGGTCACAACAAAAATTGTTTTGGAGCTAATAACCAGCTGATTTACCAAATCAGATCATAAAGGAAAGAAAGGCTGTGAATGGGAGGCAATCAATAACGGTTTTTTTGAAAGTCCCAACCCACGTTGTATTCATAAAGGTGACAGTTGTGACTCAGTCTCCCCATGATAATGTTTTCCACTTGATGGAATTACTGTTTGGCATTAATGTAAGTACCCGTCAAACTTCAGAAGTTTGGCTATATCCGAACTTATCCTTTAGACGAAAGACATGATTTTATTGAAGATAATTCTCAGAAAGGAGCTACCTAGAAAACAGAGTACAATTGTCTTAAACATTAAGGATATTAAAATCCAAAACAGAGCTTGAGGAGAGAAAAATGCCTGTTATGCCTAGCATGCACCCTTCTTGACCTTTCTATCAGATACAGGGTCGGTGGTGTACCGTGTTGTTTTTCTTCAGATGATGCATTTGTCTTGGGCATACTTGCTCCGCAGTATCTTGCATTCCTTGTCTGGATAGAGAAAGTGTATGAAGTTGCTATTGACATTTCTTCCTCGGGGTGGCTAATTTCCCTTGAGAGTGAGTTGGCTTTCTCTTTTCACCCCTTGAATTTGATCGTGCTTCTAGAACCCGAATGTAAGATTGCTCTTCATCAGATGAATGTTTCATTAATTATCTCATGTGGAATTAGGCACATGGTTGTCATTACTCAAGGAGAATATTTTCTTTGCAAAGCCGTCAACCCCCTTCCACTGGAATGACTACTCTACCTGGTGTAACAGACCCAGCGCTGAAACTAACACTGCTGTGCACCTGGTTCTGCCCGGTATAGGCAGGGTGCATTGCCTAAGACAGATTACGGTTGATGCCTGGGGGCAAAAGTGGGTTAATAGCTTACTCCAAAAGAATTCAAAATTAGAGAATTGCTACCTTAAGTGTCATTCTGTTTCATTGTATATTCAGGCTTTCCAAACATACAAGTAGTAATGACCAGGAAACTATTCAGACATGGTCAGGTGAGAAACTGAAGTTATTTGATTCACTCAAGTTTGGATTTTGTTGCTTTAGTAAAGTTTTAAGACAGTCATACCTTGTCTTTTGGTGGCTCCTGTTCTCTGAATTATCTACAGCTGTCTTAATCTTCTTGGGTATGAAAAGTTTGTATTTGGATATTCTGACAGGTAATGTACCAGAGCAGTTTTTTGGATTTATGCCGAATGACACTTCCCTTGAGACATATCATACAGCAGAACAATATCCAAGAATGTTACGTGGGACTCCACCTAAATTTAAGAATGGGGCTGGGCATGGGAGAATGTTTGTATCGTTCCTATTGCAGACGTTAGGATCTTGTAAATGCCCGGCTGTGCTGGCATGCTAATCCGGTCAGCACCTGGGCCTCCTCCCTTGTTCATTGACCTCTGCAATCCATCATTACAACTGCTTAGGAAGCCCTGGGAGATCGTGTGCTGGGTTATATACACACGGACTGTGGGATTGATGCCTGACGAGCCCAGCTTCTGCACACCAGAGGGATGTGAATCCTTGGTCCTGGTTTTAAGGATTGTCTCCTTCATGCTATCATAAGGAATGGCCAGAATCCCTGGACATTTCTTCATCAGGGAAGGCTAATCGCTGTTCTGGACAGATATCAGGTTCCTTTTTAAGTGGTCTTTTGCATGGGACCAACAAACATTCCAGGTGTATCATACTTCCAAGCCCGTATATAGTCTGATTCTCGATAATATAAAAGAAAATATGCATGGAAAAGAAATCTTACCAGTGTTTCTTTACAAAGAGTGGGATTACAGATGATTTTGATTTTATTTAAGTGTTTGTTAATTTCTATAATAAACAAATGACTTTTTTCAGGAAAAGATGGACAGTGAAGTCAGCACATAAAATGCCATATCTATCAACAGGTAGTGATAATTGAAAAAGAAGTCAAAGGCTTGAAAGAACACACAGAATAATTGTTATTTTATCTACCAGTGGTTGTACTTTATAAGCTTTATATGATAGTAGTAACTCCTAATGGGAAAATTTTTTTAGTTTTAAAAGTCCCATGCTGCCAAATTAAAAGAAAATGTCTCCGTTCTTATATTCAACCACATATAAGCAGCATTCATCATTACTAATTCTTCAGAAAGGGCTTTGATCTTGTTTTTTGTTTGTTTTCCCTCCAAATTTGTGTATGGGAGCTACATTTGTTCAAGGCAGATCGTTGAATGGGAAGAAATGACATTTTCCCTGTAGATTGCTTCTGAGTGGGGAAGGACATTGGATTAAGTAGGAGAATGTAAAGAAATTATTTCCTCCTGACGGGTCATCCACCAAGATCAGTGGTTAAATCTTCCTCCCTTTTCTGGCGGCTCCCCACTGGTGCTAATTATATTGGCTCCAGATTGAGCTGAAAATGTTGGTTTTTTGTTTTTTTTTTTTAATAAATCAAATTTTGGAAAGAAACAATTAGTGGTCTTTGTTATCTCCATCTCCCATTGACTTTCATCTCCTTGTTTTAATTATTGTACCTGCTGTTCTGTCTTCTTTCTGGAACTTTTAACAACATGTGTTTTGTCTGGGATGAGAGCTAGGATACCATGAATGATTTACGTAGTTAGGTCTTTAATTTTGTCTTTTTTTTTTTTAACTGGAGCTAATATTCAAGAGTCATTAAGTTACATTAGTTATTATTTTAAAGCTTACAGTTTTTTAAAATCTCCTGCTTTGCCCTGTGGGGTGCTCTGTCACTGCTTTATTAAAACACAAAATTTATTGATGGAGGCCCCAGATGGCAGGCACAGAAAAGAAATCTCAGATTATTTGCAGTGGTACGGTTCCAGTGATTCTTGGTGATGCATTGAGAAATGAATAGTGCGGGATTAATGGGAATTTTCCTTTGTAGGACATGCTAAGAATTACAACTGTGTGCTTAAATTTCTCTGATTACAAAAGCAATGCATGTTCATTGTGCCAAGTTGAGAAAGAGGCAGCCATGACCAAGAATAACAACTTGCTTTGGGTCTGTATTTTTTTTGTATATAGTCTGATTTTAGTATTTTTCACAGTTACATAATTTCTGTTTCTTGTTTTGTGAACTTTTTTCCACCTCACATTTTTATACTACATTATTCATGAAATTAAGTAATTTTGGAAAACACAGTTTTTAAACTAACCTTTTACTAGACCCTGTTGTGTGTCTGTTCCTTACTTTCGGTGATTTCGTTGTTTCCTTTATTTTGTGATGGTGATTGTAATAAATGGTGCTGTGATGAGCATTACATGTTCATTACATGTAATTACATTACACATTACTGCCAAGTAAACACTTGGCAGTCATTTGTTTTCTTTTTGTAATCAGTTCTTGGTTAAATGTTTTGCAGATCTTGTAGTCACTTTAATAAAATACATGTGTGCTTATATATGAAGATATGAAGGAAATTTTTAATACTTATTTCTGATTCTGAGTTTAAAGATACTCCACTAAGCTACTTGTTTATTGATAGTAAGCTTAAAAATCTGATTTCTGTTATTTGTTAGCAATAAAAGGGACTATTTAGAATAATGTTTTCTCTAAATTCTGACTTGAGAAACAGTCAATGGATTATTCACAGAAAATAAATCCTATAAAAATGGCTAGTAAAAAGTATAATTAATGTATTCATTGTGTAAGTATCCACTACTTACATGTGTGGCCAAGAAGATAGTTAAAATGTGGTCCCTCCTCTTTTATAGGTTATAGTTTAGGAAAGGATATGGGTAATTTCAGCTGAGAAATTTAAAGAAGACTTAGCAGGAAGTAGCATTTGAGCCAAAATTTCAAGGACTGGGACAAGTATGGAGGATATCTTAATTTGGGGATTTAGACAAATCCTGAAGGTAGGACCGTACAGAGTATGTATAGAGCATGGTTCACTGTTTCAGGAAGAATAGTAATTGATCATGATTAAAGGTAGTGGTTTTTAAAAAGCATTGCTGTTTTCATTCATTCATTTCATTCATTTTTTTAATGGATGCTGTTATGATATTTTAAATTTAAATTTGCATCTAAACAATTACTTTCAGGCTGTTGTTGAATATATACCTATTTTATGTAAACCCATGATATATCGTTTTTGGCAACTAAGGTTGGAATTTTTGCGAGTAGGTTATTATTTTTTTTTAAGCTAATAATTCAATCATAAGAAGGGTGAATAGTTACTCAGGCACATCCTGCTATTCTGGTTATTCATGTTTTGCCATTTCTTGGTATGAAATACCACCACTGTTTGAGTTGGACTGTTAGTTGTCTGTGTGCATTATGACTCTCTCTAAGAGGTACCGGAATATGAAAATTTAAAAATTGAGATTATTATGGCTTATCCATATGAGTGAGAATGACCCCTATATTTACTGTCATCTTTAATGGTGAACAGCTAATCTCGTGCAAAGCATATTCTGTGTTTAATTTCTTTTCGATACTGCTTTTTAATTCATTTTTAAAAGATTTTAAAAATTTTAAAAAATTTTAAAAGATTTTATTTATTTATTTATTTGAGAGAAAGAGTGAGAGAGAGCATGAGAGGGGAGAAGGTCAGAGGGAGAAGCAGACTCCCCAGGGAGCTGGGAGCCCAATGTGGGACTAGATCCCGGAACTCCGGATTCATGACCTGAGTCGAAAGCAGTCGCTTAACCAACTGAGCCACCCAGGCGCCCTAATTATTTTTCATATAGGGAGACTGATGGACGCTGGCTTTCAAGAAGTAAAAAAGTGATATGTAGTTTCAATTTCACAAACTCACATTGTCCCCTACTTTATTTTAAAAAGACAAAAGTTCTTTTGACTTAATAATACATCAGCTGAATATAATGAATATGTTATTTTGAGTTTTATAAGCTTCTGCCTCTATTTGGAATTGCTACTGTCCTACCAGATCTGAGGGTCTGAAACATTTACTTTTCTGTGTCAACCAGACACTTTAACACAGTTACATCTGTGTAATTCAGTCTTGGAAATCATGAGTTTGTAGTTTCAACATGAATTTAGCGTGAAGAACCATAATGTTTCCAACTAACCTCAAGCTGGGCCTTTTGTCCTGGAATTTTCTGTCTTCCTGATGTAAATGATTACAGGTAATTATGGTGAGGAATCGAGAAGGAAATTGACTTTTATCCAAAAGTTCTCTTTTCACTCTGGTAAGTTATGAACACCTTTCTCAGGTGGTGTGGCTTGGGTCACTTCCTACAGCGTCACTTTCTCTAACAGAGAAAGGACGCTAACTTTCTCTTTTATCTTTAGAGCTCAAGTCTCATCATTGTATTTCCCAAGATAAATAACACACTTGAGACCATGCTGCCTTGATTTTGCTTTCTGTTCTAGCCTGTAAATAACTTTCCAAAATGCTATAGTAAAAAGTACGATTTGTGTACAACAAAACTTGTGCAAGATTTTGGGGAACTTAGAGCTCCAAGTTCTGTGCCATGTGAATAACTGTAAAAGAAGACAAATATAAAATGTAAGGGAAAAATTTAGAGTGGTGTGGACAGCTCTGATTTCGGTTCTTGGGACAGGAAAGTGCTTAAACCCAGCATAAAAAATGGAACTCACTGAATTAACTTAGACCTTCACCATGAAATCCCAGTTTTCATTATATTTTAATTAGTGACTTACAATTAAAAAGTGATGTAAACCATATTAGACAGTCTTAATACCATCATAAATAATAGGAAATTTTTTAAAAATTTATTTATTTTAGAGAGAGAGTGAGCACAAGAGTAGGGGTGAGGGGAGGGGCAGAGGGAGAATAAGAGAGAATCCCCAAGCAGACTCCCCGCTGAGCCAAAAGCAAGGCTTGAACCCAGAACCCTGAGATCACGACCTGAATGGAAATCAGGAGTCCTTGTTCAACCAACTGAGCCACCCAGGCACCCCACTGATAGGAAATTTCTGTTGTATTTCTTCCCTAGGAAAAAGAACTAAAATATACTTTTTTATGGACTTCGGGTTTTTCAGTTTTAATATTGTGCATTAGGTACAGCTTATTTTTGTAATATCTCTAAATAGTACCAATTAAAGTATAACTGTTTATTCATTGTGAAGGGAAGATTAATTATATTAAGAAAACTGAAGTTAAATTGAGGAAGATGATTTCTCTTAAGTATTTCAGTGCTTTTGTAAAAAAGTAATTTGGTGTTTTAATCAGTGAAAGGATTGACTGAAACGTATTGAGGGAAAAAGTTTGCTCTTTTTATTTTTTTTAAAAGACTTATTTATTTATTTGATAGACGGAGATCACAAGTAGGCAGAGGCAGGCAGAGAGAGAAGGCAGGTGGGGGGCGGGAAGCAGGCTCCCTGCTGAGCAGAGAGCCTGATTCGGGGGCTCCCAAAACTCTGAGATCATGACCCAAGCTGAAGGCAGAGGCTCAACCCACTGAGCCACCCAGGTGCCCCTGGTTTGCTCTTTTTTAACAGTTATACACACACACACACACACACACACACACAAATTCAGCATCCTGAATGTAAGAAGTGACATAAAGATGACAGTGAATCTAAAGCCTGACTTAAGATGTACTTCAGTTTCAGTATCAAAAGATCTTATGAAATATTTAAATTTTAGTACTTGACCCAGAAAGCTCTCAGTATTTGTTTTAGTGTAGAGTCTAGGAATAAGCTGTATTAATCTGAATGGCTTCATAAAACATTCTCTCTTTTCCACATCCCTTGACAAATTTGAGTTCATGCTGGAGATATGTCCTAGGAGTCTTAATTTCCTCTTGTTCCTTCCATCCCAACCCCCGTCTTTACTCCTGTGAGTCTCAGGCTTTAGCTTTGAAACCTGGTGGTGAAGGGAAGTCCGATGGCAACAGCTGCTTGGCAGTGGGAGAGCAGGCAGCCCAGACTGGAGGAGAATAGGAGGGTCCTCGGGGCAGGGGTAGGAGGTGGGGGGATAGGGGGAGGTCTCCAGCAAAAAATGGCACTGATGCATTACCTGACAGGCTTGCCTGTGCTTAGAGTGGTTGCAGAGTACTGTTGGAGACTTTGGAAGAGGTGCAAGCCTGAAGCACACACAGAAAATAAAGCAAATTTTAAAATGATGCAAGTGTTAACTTCAGAAAAAGAAAACGCAAAGGGTAAAAGGTAACAAAGTTGTAACATAAAAAGAAAAAAATATATCATCATTGCCCAGGAGGTGGGCTCAGGTGTAAAATTTCACTGTCTCGGGACGCCTGGGTGGCTTAGTTGGTTAAGTGGCCGCCTCCGGCTCAGGTCATGATCCCAGCATCCTGGGATCGAGTCCCACATCGGGCTCCTTGCTCCGCAGGGAGCCTGCTTCTCCCTCTGCCTGTGCTCGCTCGCTCGCTCTCCCTCTCTCTCTGACAAATAAATTAAAAAAAAAAATTTTTTTTTTTAATTTCACTGTCACAGTGAGAAGACAGACCTACAGTGGAAAAATCAAGGAAAACAGCTGTTTCAGAACAGAATTTTGCAATGGGAAGAGGATAAGAGTAGGTAGCAGAATTGACCCCTAAATGAGATGACAGTGGTTTTTATTACCTCTTCCTGCTATGGAGAAATTTATCAGGTAGTTCTGTGGCAGGAAGAAGGCGAGTTTAAGGCTCCCAGGCAGTTTTCCTAATGTAGAAAATTTTCTTTTAAAATTAAAGGTTGCAAGTCATAGTACTATTAGAGGGGTGTGTTGTTATTTGGCTGTCTAAACTTTGAGGTCGATAAAGCTAAACTCGGATTTAATAGCTGAGCTTCTTGTGGGGTATATGTTGACTTTACGAGATGTTTGCTTTTCCTTGGGTATAACTTATGACTACGTAAATAAAATTACCTTTCTACCCGTTTTGCAGAATGTGGGGCAGAATGTCGTGACGTTAGATGTTGTAGAGGTTTGTATTTGTGATCCTTTTCACGCTGGAAACACACTGATCTCTGATTTAGTGACAAGTGTTTGATCATGTTGAGGGACCAAACTCAGCATGATCAAAATGAACCTCATCTTCCCTGGAAGTGTCCCCTTACCACAAATCTCTTTAAATTTCCAGTCCTAATTAACCAGCCACTTGATGACCAGATAGCATGAACTTTTTGTGTAAGTAGGATGAGTGATAGATGTAAAAACAGGAGTTAGGGAGATGGTAGCAGTGTGAGGGGGAGCATATGAGAGAAGCTTCTCCAGAGGGAGGCATCGTATGCATCCTAAGGTGTACGTAGAGACAATGAGGAGACATGAATTAGCAAACATGTATGGGAAGGTCCCAAGGACAGTAGTTGTGTTGGTAGTATTGGTGCATAATGTTGGAAAATTAGAACAGAACTAAGATGGTTGATTATTTAAGTTTGGAATAGTACAGAAATCACCTTTTTTTATTTGGGAGGACATGAACTTTGACTATTTTATGTGGTGTCCAGAAACAGCTCACATTCAGTGTGGTTTTATTTATCTTGCGCCTATCGTTGATGTGCTAAAATCACCTGTGAGCTATACCCATTTTCTTAATGCTTGTTACAGTGTACATTCTGTGCATCAGGATAAATCCTTTTATTCTGTCAGTTCTTTTAAAAAGTGATGCAGTTGGGGGTGCCTGGGTGGCTCAGTGGGTTAAAACCTCTGCCTTCAGCTCAGGTCATGATCCCAGGATCCTGGGATCGAGCCCCACATCGGGGCTCTCTGCTCAGCAGGGAGCCTGCTTCCCCCCCCCCCACCTCTCTTCCTACTTGTGATCTCTGTCTGTCAAATAAATAAATAAAATCTTTAAAAAAAAATGATACAGTTGGAGTAGGAAAAAAAAAATAAAAAACAACAACCCTGGTTCTACTCTGGAGTAATATTTCCATAAACTGTAGTAACCTGGCAATCTAGCTCCTCATTATCTTTCAGATTTTACTGGTAAACCCATAGGAGGGTAATAAGTTGAGAGAAAGTATTGCAGTTAGTGGATTTGATGGCCTGATGGGGCAAAGAATAATTGCAGAGCTTTACCGGGGATAAAAGGTATGTGGAGCCGAAGACTAAGAATGTTTTCCCTTAGTGACCATAAATTCACAAAAAATTGTAGGGTTTTTTTTGTTGTTGTTGTTTGGGGGTTTTTATTTTCTTATTTTTTTTATTTATTGTTATTTTTACTTTTATTTATTTATTTTTTTTTTTGCCTGCAATGTAAAGTCTGCAGCATTTGGGACTTCTGCTTCATTCACTGAAATACCCCCAGGGCTTTGAGGGTGTCATGGCACAGAGTAGGTACTTAGTAGATGCATATAGAATGAATGAACGGAGGGTTTAGCTTGACTATTGTGAAAAGGAAGGAAATGTAAAAGAAGGAGTAGCCCAAACACTAATCGAGGAAAGGGCATAAAGTATCAGTTTCACATGCCTAAAAGAATCTCTGAGGTTACAGTAAATGTCCATTACTGTATTTTACCCAGTATTGATCAACAGAGGAAAGGCAGAAAAACAACCAAAAAGCCAACATAGGAATCTCTGATTAGGAAGAAACCAAGTTTTAGGGGAATCCAGATAAAAGTACATCAAATGCTTATCTCTAGAAGATGAGGTCAACCTGCTCTCCACGAGTCTGGTTTAAAGCCAACGTATGCCAGAGGCATCTGTGTTGAGAGAGAAAGCATACCATTTAGATTAGTTCAAGATAGTTTCCTTATCCTTGGCTTTTAACTCCAGCAATAAAGGATTGTTTTACCAGAAACTCACTTCTTAAATATCATTTATAATGGTGGGAGTTTAGAAACTTCTTTCAGATTCTCATGTTGTACGTTAAGAGTGAGGGTCATATTTTTGAATGCCAGACATTAATGACTGTCCTGCTTAAATGCGGTTAGTAGATGATGAGATGTATGTGGTGTTTAGTAGGTGCTTGATGGGTAGATATAAGTACTCCCCCTCGAGAGGTTTAAATCTTTATGTGACATTAAAGTTTGGGGTCGTCCTATTGGTTTATTGATTAGGTACATGCATTTTCAGGAATGTGTCTCCTAGCTGATGTTCCCCTAAACCATACCCTTCAGTATTAACTAGTTTGCTGAGAACAAGGTGTATGCCCGTGTGTGTGTGTGTCTGTACCCTAAAGCTTTGGCTGTCACTGAAGATCCCCCTTCTTTACTGCGTGGTGTCTTCATCAGCTCTGAGTTGCTAGATTCCTGTGGGTGGGTCATCTGGGTCCCTTTTCTCGTTTTCCTGAGAACCTAGAACCGTCAGTCAGGGGTCATGATAGTCTGTATTCTTTAAGTGTATTTAATACATTAGGGACTCATGTTCAGTGTGCCAAGAAGCTGTGCCATTTAAATAATTTGAGCTTATTTCTCTTTTTCCACTTCTCATTTTAAGTCCTTAGAATTCTCAATTGAGTCTAAATTCATGGGAACCAGTGCATATATATATATATATGTTCTTCAGTAGATTTTTTTTTCAACTGTGTTATCTACAATCTTTGACTTTATACGTATCTTTGATAATAGACCCTTCATTCATTTTGTATGTCATTGCTTGTTTGCCTCCTCATATTTCCCTTTTCATCAGGGACCCCTGGGCCCTCACATTAGTTACTTGACCCCACATCTTTTTTTTTTTTTAAGATTTTATTTATTTATCTTAGAGAGAGAGAATGGGTGGGGGAAGGACAGGAGGAGGGAGAGAGAGAATCTTTTTTTTTTTTTTTAAAGATTTTTATTTATTTATTTGACAGATCACAAGTAAGCAGAGAGGCAGGCAGAGAGAGGGGGGAGCAGGCTCCCTGCTGAGCAGGGAGCCTGATGCGGGGCTCAATCCCAGGACCCTGAGATCATGACCTGAGCCGAAGGCAAAGGCTTAATCCACTGAGCCACCCAGGTGCCCGAGAGAGAGAATCTTAAGCAGACTCCACACTGAGCGTGGAGGTCCATGTAGGGCTTGATCCCAGGACCCTGCGATCATGCCCTGAGCTGAAACCAAGAGTCGGCTGCTTAAACGACTGAGCCACGCACATCTTTAACTTTCACTGTTGCTCTACCCACTCACAGCTGTGCTTCTTGACTTGACATGGTAGTCAGCCATCCCTGCTTTGTCTTCCTAACCTCCCTCTCCCTCCACGGTCAGCTGTTATCAGGCATCCCTCCCTTCAGTTCCGTGGAATGAGCTCTCTGCTGCCTTTCTCATTAGATCCATCAGACATTTCTCGATCCTCTTTAACCTCACAGTGGTACCTAACTAACCCCGTTGGTCATTGCTTTCTTACAACACCATTATTAGGTTGCAGCTTCTGTTTTCCTCTCCCCTCTCATTTTCCTTCTCTGGCTTATTTTTCTGGAGCCCACCTAAAAAATCAACCATATTGGTTCGCATTTTATAGGGGTCCTTCTGGGTTGTTCATTCTCTTCAATACACATAACTTGGTAAGGAACCCTAAGAGTATAGTGGCTTCTGAAGGGCTGGCTTGATGATTCTTGAGCTAATAATCCAGGCCAGGCCTCCCGAGTATTTACTGGCCTCAGACTCCATGTGACTCCCAGAGTATCGATAATTAGCCTTGTCCCTTGTATTGGCTCTTACCTCACATGGACATTTCCTCTATGGTGTATATGAGTTTCCTTATCAATAATCAATAAATGATAAATCTGGGCTTTTCAGATTGAACAAAGAACATACAAGCATGGACTATGACTATTCCATTTTTCTCTGTTGATTTATTATTGTACCATTTGGGATATAGATCTGTTTTAGGCAAAGGATTGGATTGTTTTCAGGTTCTATAAAAAGTCTCCTGGACCCTTGGCTTCATGCAGAAGAATTAATTGGATTCAAATGGGCTTAATGTAGAAACTCTAATATTACTGCAGAAATACACCCCATATTTGGCTGTGACTGTCAGTACACCAGAATCAAGGGTTGCTTGGTTGTTTTGCTTTTTCTACCAGTCAGTGACAGCTAGTAGTAGGAATACAAAGAATCAAGCTTAAATCCTTAGGGACTGTTTATGTATTCACTTTTCACATTTTTTTTTTAAAGAAATGAGGATGTAATTATAGAAGTAAAGAAATGGATGACAGGCGGAACCTCAAAAAAAAAAAAAGAAATGAAGATAGATTTGTAAGCAAAATCCTGTCTTAATTATATTTTTTTTTAATTTTTTTTCAGTGTTCCAGAATTCATTGTTTATGCACCACACCCAGTACTCGATGCAGTATGTGCCCTCCCTAATACCCACCACCAGGCTCACCCATCCCCCCATTCTACCCCTCCAAAACCCTCAGTTTGTTTCTTAATTATATTTTTAGTAGGATTTCTTGTTTTCTCTCTCTCTCTCTCTCTGTGCGTGTGTGTGTGTACACACGCACACGCGCGTGCGTGCGCACACACAGGAAGATATTAACATCTTCCACTGTGAGGATATCTTACATTTGTGCTAAAAGTGTAACTGGAAAGAAGACAATTAATTTCTTCTGAAAGCAAAACATGGAAAACTGTCCTAATATAGGAATATCAATTAGACAGGTGTCTTTTTAAGAGTAAAAACGTTATTTCTTGTTGTAGTTAATGCATGTTCATTTGTACATGAGAACTGTTATCAAAGATGTCTTTTATACTTACTTGGTTGTGATAGTTGGCTCTTCATGCCATTAGCTCTGTTTTTCCAAAAAGGTAGCCCCTGATAGATAGTCTTAAAAATATCTTTATGTAAATAGCCAGCTATCCAGACAGTTTGAACATCAACCAAAAATGAAACATCTGGAATTACCATGTAATGAATGGCACGAGTAGGAGGGGTGTCGGGCTAAGACGGGGAACTGACCTTTTGTTTCTTTTGACCGGGAGAAAGGCAGACATGCCTTCCTTGCAGGGTGACATTGAATAAACAGTGCATTAAATCATGAAATGGATCATTTTAAACTCAGGTAATGGAGATCCTGTGTCCTGTTAGCCTTGTGCATTACTAGAAAGTCTGCATTTGCCCAGAAAATGGCAAATCGTTTATACTTTTCTTAGAAGATTCTGATAACCAGTATCTTTACCGAAAACCAAAAGTCTGCCCTCAGCTTTTTTCTAAAACCACAGCATTTCCGGGTTAAAACAACTGAGACCCTAAGTATGATTTTCCCTCTAATGTACATTTTAGTCATCTTTATAATCTTAAATGAAAGACAGAAACTGTATTATTTGGAATGAGACATATCCTAGGATTACCCTCTGGAATGGGAAGCCTGAATCATGCACAGATTCCTCATTTATAAATGTGAAAGCTCGATGAGAGATCTGCCTTCCTCACACACTTGAATATGCCTTCTACATAGAACAGCGCCTTCCTTTGAAAAACTAGTTAACATTTAGTTTGAATTAAAGGCTGAGCTTCTGCGTGCCTGGAATGCTTGCTCTCTAAAATATTTGCTCCCTGGAGAGGTCCACTGAAGACGGAGGTTTCATGTGACTTTGGATTATTGACCTGGAATACCGTTTGGGTCATGGAATGGGCTTTGGCATAGTTCCACACTTTCTGGTCTACAAGGGCCAGGAAGGGAGCCGGGGCGGGGCGGCGGTGTTGAGTCGAGAAGAACGAGTCTGAGAATGTTTGAAGCCTGACTGCACCTACCTCTGATGCTTTTGCTTTTGCTTGAGAGAATTTTTAAACTACAGCATCCATCACTGTGCTGCAGCTTGTGGGGACGCACAGTTAAATGATTTGGCATCGAAAAAATGCATTTGCTCTCTGCCTGGTGTGTAAAGTTTGAAGGACACTTGTGCTCTGTCGGAAGAGAACAGACGTTTTCATTACAAAATTCATTCAAGCAGAAAAGTAGCAAAGTGAGCAGAAATTTTCATTTACATCCGTGATTGAAGTTGTAGTGATAAAAGAAAATTACTAGGTTTAAGAATAGCCTTGTTCTCATCCTCTCACACGGCACAAGGAGTTTTGTCAATACGGAAATAATACGCTATTGAGGAAGGCTCTGATCAGTAGTCTCAAATTTTGCATATCCTTTAACTGACCTTAGATTTTTCTAGGGTTGAGTTATCTTTAAACAGATTACAGTAATCACCTTTTTAAAAAATCAGGTCCGTTATTTGTTACAATGTGGTCTTTAAGTCCCATTATCACAGAGATTCACAGTAATTTCTTAGCTTTCACTTGTGAATATTAGCAGGTGTAGACAGATAACTTCGTTGTGCCAGTCGTAGAAGCCATGAGATACTGGATTGGAGACATGGGATCTGAATTTTCCAGGGGGAGTTTTCTACTAAATAGTGTGTGATATACCCCTTGGAAGCCTTAATGTGTTAATTTCCTACCTCAAACCCTCTTCCTTAGAAGTCCAGAAATTCAATTATTTTAGTTCTCTCAGGACTGGTAAGCCATGGCAGATTCATTTACAATAATGAAACTAGGCCTTGTTTACAAATCTGAGTGACAATTTCTAAGTCCATAGAGGAGTGATAAGACAGGGAGAATTCTAATTTAGCATCCCCACTGGAAAAAAAAAAAATCACAATTTTTGAAACATGTCTCCGTGGAACTGGGTGAACCTCTAAAGCATATTTTCATTGAGGAGCTTGATGAATCATGTATCCTTATTATATTTATTCTATTAGTTACTGTATCCTTCTTCCCTACAGAATGTTGCAGGTACAGTGACAAAACTCTAATCCTTTTTTCTATGTTTTAACAAACTTTGAGGACTTGGCAATGTTCTGATACTGGTTGTGCTAATTCCAAATACTGTAGTGTAGCTAGTTCTTTTGTTAAACGCTGTAACATGTTTTTATTTTTCCTGTTGAATTTTTTCTTTATCCCGTTCCTTTTGCCCTAAGTAGCTTTGAATCTTTTAGGATGTTATGTTTTTCTTTTCCTGAGAAGTTTTGAGTTTGAAAACCCCTGAGATTTAAATCAATATTTATTCTTCTAATCCTTAGGAGACAACTCCATTGTCAGCTAAAGCCAGACATCTCAAGTCTAGGCTGTTAGAAGGGAATCCAGAAGGGACACTTACTAAGTTCTTAGGGAGTACAGTGTGGCAGTTGGGTGTTAGGGAATCTCACGTGTACAAACTGGCAGAGAAGCAGAAGGAAGGCAGGGAAACCTCCTCCACGGACCTTAGCGAGGGCTGAAGAGTCCAGGGACGCAGGGTCATGAGTCCTTGTAGCAGGTGGAAAGGAGTGGGGCGAGCTAGAAGGTTTCTGCTCACCAGGTGGTTTACTGGAGTTGAGAATTTCAGAACATTTCTACATGTGACATGATCTGAGGTCCAGCTTCAGGAATGTGGATAGTTTGAGTGCAGTAGAGGTATGACCCGTGGGGCTTGGGACATGAAGTAGTGGCAAATATCTCTCTTTTTTTAAAAAATATTTTTATTTATCTATTTATTTGACAGAGAGAGACACAGCAAGAGAGGGAACACAAGCAGGGGGAGGGAGAGGGAGAGAAGCAGGCTTCCCGCTGAGCAGGGAGCCCCATGTGGGGCTCAATCCCAGGATCCTGGGATCAGGACCTGAGCTGGGGCAAAAGCCCAACAAACTAAGTCACCCAGGCATCCCAGTAGTGCCAAATATTGATGAGAAAGTAGAGGCGTATTTCAATGAGAAAGGGGACCAGGTTTTTATAACCAAGAAAAATTTTTTTAATAGTCCCCACTGTGTTTGGTTCCCCTCAAGTGTTGACTGTTGTTTCTGTTCCCTTCTCTTGCTTCCACATAAGATAGATTCATCTGACCCAAAGAGGAATTGCTTATTGTTCTTTGGGTACAATTCTAAAATTTGATGGTTGGATGTACATTTGCTAAAAGCAATACCCTCTTCAGTAGGTGTCTAGCTAGGTTCTGGAAATGTCAGCTGAAAGGGCAGAGTAAGTTGTGGAATTCCTAGACATGAGTGATATACAGTTGACTCTTGAACAACATGGGGGTAGAGGTGCTGAGCCCCTGCATAGTCAAAAATTCACATATAACTTAAGTACCAAAACTCAAGGACTAGTTACCTACTCTTGACCGGAAGCCTTACTGATAACAGTCAGTTAACACATACTTCCTATGTTGTGTGTGTTATTCGTACTGTGTTCTTAGAGTAAAGTAAGCTAGAGAGAAGAAAATGTTACTACAATCACGAGGAAGTCAAAATACACTTACAGTAGCGGGCTGTATTTGGGGGGGGGGGTGTGTGCAAGTGGACCCACTCAGTTCAAAACCAGGTTGTTCAAGGACCAACTGTATCTGAGTGAGAAAGTAGGAGTAGGGGGTAGAGGGCAGTGTCTTAACTTCACAATCAGAATTATTAAAAGATGAATTAGTGAAAGGGAAAGAACAAGTAGCTTGAGACAGAGCTTGGAAGAACAGATGTTGTCTCCATAGTTGCAAAGCCAGAGAAGACTAAATTTAAGGACCAAGTGCTGTGGTAGAGAAGACGGACGGTGAACTTGAGAGCAGATAAATGTGCTTTTTGCTTTTTTTTGAGAGAAGACCTGAGGAAGATTGTTCTAGCAAGGCCGGATGGTGATGGGTTGGAAAGAAGTATAGTCAGGGGCTTGGAAGTGACAGTCCCCAGCTCTGCTGAGAAATTTATCGGTGAAAATACCTCTTCCTGTCCTGATGATAGCCTACCTCACACGTGGGTTTCTGAGTATGGTATATGGAGAAAACTGGCTGTGTATTTTTACCTCTCTGTATAATTTAAGGTTTGGGTAATAACTGGTGGTTCTCTGGCCTCCCGGTGCACCAGCCTGATTGGTATTTTGTTAGCAATTATGTGGCTTTTTAAAAGCCCCATATATAACCCTAATTAATTACATCTTTAAAATCTATCAGGCTATGAATATTTTAATAAGGTATAAAGAAAATATTAGGAGAAAGCAGCCAGTGAGGATACTTGTGTTTTCAAGAGACAAAATAAAGAATCTAGGAGGCTGCCCCCACACTATCTGCTTCTCATTTTTTTAAAGATTTTATCTATTCACTTAGAGTGCACACCTGTGCAGGTGGGGGGACAGGCAGAGAGAGAAGCAGGCTCCCCACTGAGCAGGGAGCCAGATGTGGGACTCGATCCCAGGACCCCACGATCATGACCTGAGCCAAAGGCAGAAGCTTAACCAACTGAGCCACCCAGGCGTCCCACACTATCTGCTTTTCAGTTCACCTCTCAGTATCCGGCACTGAGCGAGGCTAAAGATGAGCAGGTTTGGGTATAAAGGAAATATGCCTTGAATTTCCACCTCTGAATTCATCACACACCCTGTAAATAAAAATGAAAAGTATGAGAACTGCAAAAAGAGAAGTATGAGGGTAAAGGGCTGTTTGCTGGTAAATAGGGTAATGGTAACAAATTGAATTCTAGTGATATTCCTCTGTGACTAAAATGTATGGTCCTCTGATGGCATATAGAACTGTGAATACGGTTTCTCCAGTGTATTCAAACGTAAGATTTATTTCTCCGTTGAAGCCTGCATCTCTGGATTCAGATTTTACCTCATATCCTCAACCCATCCACATTGAACTCATCACTCCTTGAAAGATATTCCTGATCTCTGAAATTTGACCCTAAGCTAGTGCCGCCCGTGGTGGGCCGCCAGCCCCATGTGGCTGTTGAGCATTTGAAACAAGGCTAGTCCAAACTGATGTGTGTGGGAAGTGGGAAATAGACACCAGCTATTGAAGAGTTGGTCTGGGGAGTGGCAGGGAGAAGGTAGACTGTCTTAGTAATAAGTTTTTTACATGGATTGCATGTTGAAATGATGAAGTTTAGGATGTACTGGGTTAAATGAAGTCTGTTACTAAAATCGACCTTCCTAATGTGGCTACGAGGAATTTAAAGCTGCCGACATGGCGTGCGTCGTATCTGGACAGTGCTACTCTGTACTCATTTGTGTAGGACTGTGGCTTGTTCTTCTGTAGCCTTCCCGGGACTGGGTGCACAGTGGTATTCCGCAACCCTGAGTGGTAGCAGAGACAATCTCTTAAAATTAAACCATATCGTCTTAGGTTTTAATGTTTTTCCTTGTCCCACATCCTATTTGAGCTTCTGTGCCAAGGAGATATCGCGAGCCTCACCTTTTCATACACGGAAATCACTAAATCCTCCGGAGTTGCTGTGTCATTTTCTCCTGTTCTGCCTTCAAATACAGAATTCTTTCTACCCTGTTCTCTTATCTTCTGTGATTAAAGAAACCAAAGACAAAACAGGGGCAACTCGGCTCTCAGGCCTGTGTGAAAAGGCACTCCATTCTTAAAATTGTGCCAGACTGGGAAATCCGGGGGACAAGACCCAGGCTTATGAAAGGAAGGCACAAAGGATTTGATTACATGTTTTTAAGAGGACTAACCAAGCCAGTCACCAAAAAGACAAATACTTTAGGATTCCAGTCATACGAAGTACCTAGATTCATCGTATTCATAAAGAAAGTATAATGCTGGTTGCTAGGCAGCTGGGGACAGAGGAAAAGGGGAAATGTTCAATGTATATAGGGTCAGTTTTGCAAGATGAAAAGAGATTTGTTGTGCAACACTGTGAACATACTTAACACCAATGAACTGTCTTTAAGAATGGCTAAACTGGGGGCCCCTGGGTGTCTCAGTGGGTTAAAACCTCTGCTTTCGGCTCAGGTCATGATCCAGGGTCCTAGGATCGAACCCCGCATCGAGCTCTCTGCTCCACGGAGAGCCTGCTTCCCCCTCTCTCCCTGCCTGCCTCTCTACCTACTTGTGATCTCTGTCTGTCAAATAAATAAATAAAATCTTAAAAAAAAAAAAATGGCTAAACTGGTAAGTTTTATGTCGTGTGTCTTCTAACAGAGTGAAAAGAAAAAGGAAAAGGCAAGCCAGGGGGTCCTGTTGGCTCAGTGCCGTGTGCAGCTCTTGGTCTCCCGGTTGTGAGTAGCAGCTCCACGTTGGCATGGAGCCTACTTAAAAAAAAAAAACAACTGTAAGAAAAGACAAACCACTCCAAAAAGTATTTCATAATAACCTGTAACTTAAAAAATAACCCACCTTAATAAGATTAGTTATAATGGATTATCTTAAGTAGACCCTTGCTGCCTGAAGGAACAGCTGAATTGACTCACTCGGGAGCTTGTTACCCAGGCCGACTAGGTCCCCCCTTGGACTGGTCCAATCAGAAACTGCGTTTTAACGAGATCCCCAGGTGATCTGTGTCTGAGCTGCAGCTCGAGGAGCACTGATGTACGCACCGTTTCTCATGTGGTCCATGAACCGCCTGAATCAGAATCCCTCTGGGGAGGTCTGTTTTTCAGGCACATCCCACACAGCCGAGATCAGGTGCCGGGCTGAGGGGCGCTGGGGTCCCGGTGTGGGCTGAGAGGGAGGAAGGACGAGTCTGTATCATAGTCCAGCACACCAGAGTTTGCACACCCCTGACCTGAAAGGATTTAACAACCATTATTTTGATAATTCCACCTTTTTTTTTTAAGATTTTATTTATTTATTTGACAGACAGAGATCACAAGTAGGCAAGAGAGGCAGGCAGGGAGAGAGAGGAGGAAGCAGGCTCTCCGAGGAGCAGAGAGCCCGATGTGGGGCTCGATCCCAGAACCCTGGGATCATGACCTGAGCCGAAAGCAGAGGCTTTAACCCACTGAGCCACCCAGGCGCCCCGATAATTCCACCTTTTAACTGATGTTGGAATAATTACAAATATAAGTAACAAAGAAGACTCGTTATTGATAAAACCAAGAATATGAGTAATACAGTAAAAGGGAGGCCACAGGAAAAACCCACGTAGCTTAGCTAATCTAGGGTCGGTTGGCCAGGAAGCCATGATGCAGAATTTGTGGAATGTCCTAACTCTTTACTGTGGTGTAGTGAGCATTACAGTTCAGTGAGGCAGGGAGCCTGGAGTCCAGGCATGAGCTACACAGAAATTAGTCTTCCAGCCCGAGGCTGCTCATTTGTAAAGGGTAATTGAATTCTGTGATGTCACATTTACATTTCTAAGACAAGGTTAAACTTGGAAAGCAAAGCATCTCCTTTCTTGCTGATATGTGTGATTATTCTGAACTAGAATTTAAATACTATACATCACACAAATGATTCAGGGAGAGATTTGCCTGGAAAATCGAAAGCCAAGTTCTGTCTAGTCATTACAAATGCTGCTGAAGAAAAGCCCATGTTCAGCAAAAGATCTTTCTAACCCCGGTTTCTTTACAGCTATAGTAATCTCGCAGACACAGTTTGGACGGCCAGAATGTTGGTGCTAAGCCAAATAGGTCTGAAATTTTATATTAAGAAAGTTTTTAAGAGAACTTTAAGTTTTAGACTTAAACAGAAGACTTGAGAGGGTAGCCCAGAGTTCCAAATCCCCCCTCAGCCAGTTTCCCTTATTATCAACATCTCCCATTAATATGGTACATTTATTACAGTGAATGAACCGATTGTGAGACATTGTTTAATTAATAAAGTCCATGCTTTGTTCAGGTGTTCTTAATTTTTAAAATCATATTCAGGAAACCCACTCCATTTGGTTATCAGATCTCCTTAGCCTCCTCTTGGCTGTGACAGCTTCTCATACTTTCCCTGTTGTTAATGACCTTGGCAGTTTCCAGGATTACCAGTCAGGTGTTTTGTTTTTTTTTTAAATTATTATTTATTTATTTATTTATTTGACAGAGATCACAGGTAGGCAGAGAGGCAGACAGAGAGAGAGAGGGAAAAGAGGGCTCCCTGCCGAGCAGAGAGCCCGACGTGGGGCTTGATCCCAGGACATCGGGATCATGACCTGAGTCAAAGGCAGAGGCTTTAACTCATTGAGCCATTCAGGTGCCCCCCAGTCAGGTATTTTGTTGGATGCTCCTGTGTTAGAATTTTCTCATCGTTAGAATGGGGTTATGGGGTTTTGGAGAAGAAGACCATAGAAGTAAAGTACTCTTTTGATCCAATATTAAGTGCACATATTATCAACTTGGTATGTCACTCACTGTTGATACCGACTATGATGGCTTAGGTGGTGTTTATCAGGTTTCTCCAAGCTAGAGTTACTCCCTGTTCCCCCACTGGGTGCTGTTCTCAGGAAGGAAGTCACCACACGTAGCCCGCACTTAAGTAGTAGAGATTCATGCTTCTCACTCTTTGAAGGCGGAGGATCTGTGTAGATTATTTGGAATGGTTCTGCACAGATTTGTCTCTTTCCACCCATTTATTTATTTATTCAGTCATTTGTAATTACAAATACATTGAGTTATTAGTTATTATCCAATACCACCACTTTATGTATTTTATGGCTCGTATTATTCCTGCGCCAGCCATCGGGAGCTTTTTTAGTTGGCTCCTGTTCTTACTTCACAGAGCCTCTTTTTTTTTTCTGAACAAGATGCTCCAGACTCATCTTGCGTCTATCCTGCACCGATCCTAGGATCAGCCATTTCTCCAAGGAACCCTGGTTCCTTTTATTGGGGAATGGTGTTGGGAACCAAGATGTGAGTCCAGCACCGTACCATCCGGAAACACACCTGATCTTGTCTAATCTCGGAAGCTCTGTGTCCTCATTGCTGCCTGACTGCCTTAGCCCCTGGGCCCTCTCAGCCGACAGAGCGAGCAAGAGCTTATACACGAGCCCTTGTATTATACCTGTCTGTAAATACTCTTAAAGCCAAGCACCGGTATCTGTAGTAAGCCAGATGTGAGTTCATCTTGATGTCTCCGGATCTCCTTTTACCATGGATCATTCCACCTCTTCCCCTTGCTTATCTGTAAATTCTCATTCCCAGCAGTGAAAAGCCTGACTTCCACCATCTACCCTTCATTTAGTTAATTATTCAGTTTCAGCACACTTGCATAGCCGTATCAGACTTGTTGACTCATTCCTACGTGAGGCTTTTTGAAAGCTGCAGAACTACTAAGAAACGTTCTTGTGTTCCTGTCTTTTAACTATGTATCTGTTGCACTGTTTTCATTGAGACCAGTGCTGTTCAGAGCCTTGGTCAACCAACTATTTCTGTCTTGTGTCCACCCCAGCATGTATGTTATATATATATATATATATATAAGGCTGTGCTCCCTTCACTTGAATAAGTCAGACAATTGAAGAGAAATTTCTGGTTTTCACTTTTTTTTTTTTTTAAACCTTTACCTTAACGTGATCCATTTAGTGTCTGCCGTCTGGCAAATAGCTCTGAGGTGAAGAAGGCTGTCTGTTTTTACTGCTATCTGGTAAGAGTTATAAAGGCATGTTGGTGGAAACCAACCATCAGTTCTCAAAGCAAAATGTAACTCATCCTTTTGTCCTCTTGGAGAACCCAGTAACTCCCCACTCTGAAATAAAACTTACCACAGTTTTATCGCACAGGGAGGTTTGTTGAGAAATGTTTTGGCTACCCTGTTATAAGTACTCTTCCCCTGTCTTGAGCACAAATGCCTCCAAGAAAAATTCCTGTCTGTTTGATAAAGTTATTAAATAATGGTACGTGATGAACAAATTCAAGAAAAAGTATCCATGGAGTAAGAATCTGAAATGGTAAAATAAAAAATTGCCTGATGAATCATTTATCTACAGTTCTCGTTTGATATGCATATAGGAGTGTGAGGTAATAAGCACATAAACCTGGAGTGTTCACCTGTCTACACATCCATGAGGGACCAATGGAAAGGTCTTGTCCCACCTGTTTTCCATCATCTTCAGTACAAAGTATCCTCTAGCTCCTGGAATAGAAACAAGTTAGATCCTTGACTGTCTTTCTCCAATGCCCTTCCTTGATCCTTTAGATTCTACCTTCAAACTACATCTAGAATCTTACTATGGCTCTAGCAACTACCATTGGTAGCGACTATTTCTGCTGCTACCATCCTGGTCCAAGATACTGTCATCTCCCACCGAACTATTGCAACAGCTCCCTGCCAGGCCTTTTTACTTCCCATCTTGACCTGTAGGGCAAGAATAACTCATTTAGAAAACCACTCCAGAGTCTCCGTGTTACTCAGGGTTTTGGCCGGAGTGTGGGCAATGTTTAACGCCCCATACAGTCCGCTCTCATTCACCAGTTGACCACCCTCCCCACCCCCCGTCATTCCTCTCTGACAACGCTGGTCTTGCTATCCTGTCTCAGGACCTTTGCACTTGTACCTTCCTCTTCCTGGAATGTTCTTCCCACTGATATCTTGATGATTTGTTCCCTCATTTCCTTAGGCCTTCACTCAAATGCCATATTTTCCATTAGGCTTTCCCTGACTACTCTATTTAAAATTCCACTTCCTCTGCATGACAACCTCCCTTCCCATCCCTGTCCCTTTCTCTGCTTTATCTCCATGGTGTTTATTACCATTTGCCATTCTATTTTATTTTTTTTATCTTTTCCCTCTAGAATTTCATTTAGTTCCATCTGTTTTGTTCACTCCTGTATCTTAGCATTAATTAAAATAGGGAGTATGCAGTGAAGAGTTAGTGGATGAAGGACTGACTGCCGGAAATCCCCGCCCCTCATAGCCAGGACCAGAGCCCAGCACAGAAGGTGAAAGGATTGGTCACATGCATTCTGTGCTCATGGGACTCCAGCCCACTGTGTTGACCAGGATTGGCCGTGACCATTATCTATTACGTCATAAGCAGTGCTCAGACGTAGGACTATAGAGCTATAACTGAATGGTGATAAAATGCTAAGAATAAAACCTCACTGCCTTCAGAAGGTGCATAATAGGTGATCAGTGAACAGTGAAGAGTAGTTGTTTCTGTTCTTATTGACTAATTGGTATTAATATGAGAAGATAAATGGATACTGGGGGGAAATAATAATAATAGTAATAATAGTAAGAGTAAATAATTGAGCACCGTTGTCGCAGGACATCTGTCTGTTAACTCACCTCGTTTTCCCAGTTCCACCATTTACTCCATGTGTGACCTGGGCTGATTATATAACGCGTCAGGCTCACCTTCTGCCCTTGTGCAGTGAGATCACTGTAGTCACCTCAGTGCATGGTACCGAGCACGGTGTGAGATGATGTCCCCAGAGCAGCTACGTGAGTGCCGGGCACAGAGTCCAGAATTGCTGTAACTTTTGACATCTTATGTCAGAAGCCAGATCCAGTCCATGTCTCATCCCTCATGGTGGAGTATAGCACAAGGAGGGAAGCGGGCTTTACCATTTCTCAGTGGTTATGTTGCCGGAACATTCTTACCCCAGCCCCCCTTTGGATCCCCCTATTCTGAATCATCTTTACAGCTTGAGGGACCAGGAAGGAAGAATACCCCTTGGACAGAAATCCCTAGACCTCAGACGTGGCCACTGTTTATTCCAGAGGACTCTGGCCAACACAACTTTAGTCTTTGCAAGTTCATAGAAACATTGTTTTTTTTTAATTCTGGGATCTCTGTACCTTGAAGTTCTTATGTATGGTTCTGAAATCTTTTAATCAATCTGTGCAATCCCACTCTTACTCTGAACAATTGTGCAGTCTCAGTTGTGCACAATTTTGCTCTTTCCTCTGACAACCCCGACGCCTCCCTCCCCCCACCCCACCCCCGAATTTCTCCCTGTGCCTTGAATTAGAGACTTGGTAGTTTTAGTTGTTGTGCTTCATATGCACTTCTGTCTTCTTCCTGGAATTATCTATCTTTTGAAAAGGCAGTGTAAAGAGATTGAAAACTGCATTCCTGTATTTTAGTTCCAGGATGTGGGAAACTCTGCTACTTGCCTGTTTAATATTTATTCCCACTTCTTCCTTTGTAAAAGACTCCCAGATTTTTTGTTGTTGTTGTTCACAGTGACAATGTGCTCAGCTGAAAATACTCGCACAGATTCCCTTGCAGCTGAGTGTGGACGGATGACATAGTTATGGCATAGAGGATGTAGAAACCAAGGAGGGTGTCCATCCTGTGTGAAACAGCAAAACTGTATGAGGGCAAAAAAACAAACAACAACAACAACAACAACAAAAAAGCAGAAAACCATCACGCCTTGGCTGTTCTGCCTGTTTCCTGCACGCAACTGCGACCGCTGTCGGCCACGGGACATGAAGACAAAAGCCACCATGCTAAGGACGGCAGCACAGAAAGATGGGCATAGCCTGGACTGTGAGGGTGGTATGGAAATCCTGCACCAGCCCTGGCCTCGGTGCCAGACTTGTTGTGTGGAAAAAAAAGCACCCCGTCAGGTCTCTAAGCCACGGCTTACCACACGTCCTGTTCTACGCCGTTCGATGCTTTCCCAGCCAGCTGTTTTATATGGCTTGCTAGGTAATTGAAACCTAGTTTTATTGTCAAATAGACCGCATTGCACATGGTAACATTTCAGCATTTTATAGTCTAAAAGTGAATCTGCTTTGGTAACAGCCAGAGGGAATGTGGCAAATCACTTATTTCAACCAGAGTTTAAATGACAGTGAGTTGAGTTACCACTCTTGGATGGAGAACCCAGAAACCCAGATTTTTAGACCGTGTCCACCGCCAGCTGGCTCTGTGGGCTAGCCACTTGAGCTGGGTCTTTGCCTCCCATCTGTAGAATGAGGTAATTTGAGCTAGACAATCCTCTCAAAGACCACCAAAGAGCCAGTGGATTAAGGCCTGCAGAGTCCCAATTGAACTGGACATCATTGTTCATCTTGCCAAGACTTTTTAGCCAAACCCAGATCTTGTTCATTAGCTTTGAAAATGCCCTGTCAGTTGGGGTGTGTGTGTGTGTGTGTCTGTGTGATATAAATTGTGATTGTATGCTTATCCATAAACTTGCACAGTATATATTGATGAATTTATCCACTAGGATTAAACAGTGCTGAATGTCCCAGAGGTCAGCATAAACAAGAACATGATTTCTCATTATGGTACTTAATTCATTTAGATCTCTTTCACTTGAATTCTGTTAAAAATTTTGTGTATGAGTGTGTGTTTTATCTGAAGGATCGGACCAAAGAAACCAGAATGTTTATTTTAAAAATAAAAGCATACATAGTTTTATGTGGAAACCCAAGGTACATACTGTTATTGTTTGTTTTTAATTTAAAAACTATTTTTTAGAGCAATTTTAGATTGACAGCAACACTGAGTGGAGAGTATAGAGAGTTTCCATATGTCCCCTGTTGTATCATAGATTTTTAAGAATAATTCTTTTAGAATTAAAAGGGGAGAGCATATAAACCATGTAAAACTGAACTAGTTTATGAGAAAGGATACAATATATTTTTACCACTCCTCTTTAATTCTTTGGTTAAAAAATTTTAACAGATTTTTGTGGTTCAATTGCTTAAAATTTTCTGATGTGTAACATTCTGGTATGTTTCATCAATTTTGAAAGTAATTGAAGCAGGACTGTAAAACTACAAAGGCACTGCCAAATTTTATTTTAATGTTAAGAGTACAATGTGCTTCCTATTTTGCCAGTAGTCCTGAGGGCTTACTAAATAACCAGTATTTATCCTTTTTAAAAAAAAAAAAAAAAAGGCAGTCTCATTCAGGGGGCCTATATTTCTTGGCTATATATATTATTATATATTATTAGAAACCTAAGAGCAGCTTTACAATGCTAAGTGAAATGTCCTTTTGCAAAAAAAAAAAAAATCTAATAGATCTTCTTACAAATTAATGCAATACATGTCCTTTTGAGGAACATGAGATTTTACCAAGGCAAATATCTTTCAGCGACTTTGGCTTTGCAGTAAAATCTAGTCCTCAGCAACTTGGCTTCCAGGCAAGTAAAACCAGACACACCGCCATTTGCCAGCTGTTAGCCAGTTTATGCTGCAAGAGCTCTCTCAGGTCAAGGTTGAGAGTGTCTGACACCTGCTCCTGATTGTCTCATGAGCTGATTTAATAGCCTTGGACCAGGCATTTAACTTTTCCAATAATTGTAAAATCAAAAAAAAAAAACCAAACCAACAACACTTTTGAAAAAAAAGTATTTTGGACATTTGTAACTACAGCAATATGGCTTGACTGACCAGAGCCCATAAATGAAAGAGGCCCCTTCAGGCCTTTGATCACTTCTGGCCTCTTGTGTGGCCTTGAAAATCGGACGCTGAAGTATCAGGTATTCTGCGAACAGCTGCAGCTGAAGGCCCATCCTGAGAAACCATGAAGAGTCCACCTGGGGACGCTGCGTTGGCTTTGGACGAAATTACTTTTATTTTCCATTCTCCATCTCAGGTGGGATTTAGTTGGGTGGTTTTGGTTTGTTTGATAGTATTCTGTGTCAAAGTAAAGGGGGAGGGGCGCCTGGGTGGCTCAGTGGGTTAAAGCCTCTGCCTTCGGCTCAGGTCATGATCCCGGGGTCCTGGGATCAAGCCCCGCATCAGGCTCCCTGCAGGGAGCCTGCTTCCCCCCCCCCTCTGTCTGCCTCTCTGCCTACTTGTGGTCTCCGTCTGTCAAATGAATGAAATCTTTAAAAAAAAAAAAAAGTAAAGGGGGAAAAATGTGATGTCACTTGCACTATTATTTCTTTCCCTAAACTGTGGATCTTAATGTTCATCTCTGGGGCGAGGTTATTATCTGCTGAGGGCAGATGGGTGGCCTTAGACACGTTTCTTGGCAGGCATTTCTCCCCTGGGAAGTGAGGTTGATACTATAAGAGAACGGTCCCATGTCCCACAGCTGTTCTGGAGCTGAGGTGAAGTGTTGCCCATGAGGCCACGGCCACCGTCATGGCATAGGCTCCCAGGACTCGGGGGTTCCTTTCCCACAAGCAGCACCCACAGCCTTTTGGGGGGCATCACATCTTATAATTCTTGCATTTTCTCTGACTCCTTGTACCATGCTGTGGGCACCATACATTGTCTTAAAGATTTAGGAAATGACAAGATGAAGGGCTCTTTATCCCCTATGATTCGCTTGGGTTGTTTTTTGTTTTTTGTTTTTTAATTTAGAAACAAATTTTTCACTTAGGTTTTTATCTAAATACTAAGTCTTTAAATATCATGAGACATTCTTGCATGTTTGAGCTAGAAACAGACTCAAGTTTAAATGCCTTTATGGACATGAAGTTTTAAAGAATTCTATAACCGGAATAAAAAAAAAAAGGTTTTTTTCTTCCCTCTCTCAAGGTCTTCTTCGCTCTTTATGGTCCTTTTCAGAAAATGTGGTGTTAACTTACTGTGAAAGAAAAAATATTCGTTCTTTGCTGGAGTGTGGACCCTTGTATTCCCTGCTTATTTGGGGATGTTGGTTTAAATCTGTTCTTGCCTGTCTTGCCTGAAGGACGGCAGTGCCCTCCTCAGGGTCTCCCTATGCACACTTGATTAGAGAGTTTGTCCCAGAGACAAACTTGAGCATTTCATTCCTGTCTCAAGTATCTTTTGTCTTATGTTGCCTCTGAAGTGGGATCCCGAACTTTAGATCCTACAGTAAAGAGTCCAGCATTTCCTCCCGTCTCCTTCACTTCTGCACTCCCTTCTGCATTTAACCGGATGTTCCAGCCACGTTGGACTTTTGCCTCCTCTACAGATATGCCTTGCCCTTTCTTTCTTCTGTTTTACACAGGACGTGCCCTCATTTCGAACTGCCTTTTGCCGTTCATCCATCTGTCTATCAGAATGGTCATATTTGCCAGAACTGGACCCAGGGATCAGGAGTGGGATGTTAAAGAAGATAGATGCTGACCTTACATCTTAGAGCTTCCATTCATTTTCTACACAGCAAACCCCTCCTCATCCCTGTAGACTCATCTGTGATGTGGTTTCTGCTTTGACTTTTTTCCCGGTGCATTTTAGCAGATGTGTTCACTTTATAGGCCCAGCAACGTCTTCATCCTCAGTACAGCATTTTTTTTTTTTAAGATTTTATTTATTTGAGAGAGGGAAAGCTCAAGTGGGTGGAGGGACTGAGGGAGAGGGAAAAGCAGACTCCCCACGGAGCAGGGAACCCAACGTGGGGCTCGATCGTAGGACTCTTGAGATCACAACCCGAGTGGAAGGCAGACGCTTAACCGACTGAGCCACCCAGGCGCCCCTCTATTACAGCATTTAACGTCTTCACTCATCAGGACATCTGTTCCCTCCTGTGTGCAGAATCTTGCTAAAAGCTAGAGTTACTGTACTGAACAAAAGAAATAAAAATTAAGCTCATAGCTTACATTCTGTCATTATCCAACTTTTATCCCTATAAGAATGTAAATGTTCTTGTAGGACTTTATGTAATATCTTTCTATCTGCAGTAGCAGTTATGCTAGAAATAATTTGCATGTACAACATTTTCTTTAAAAATACAGCAAAAATCTAAGCAGTGGTATTCATAATTTAATTAAACTCTGTGTGTGTGACATATGTAAACATAAGTACATGTATAGATTTTGTTTGTTTAGAAGTGGAAAAATGCAAAATCTTCTATGAGCTTATAAACAGATGAAATTTCCAAGAAGGAGGGATGGACAGTTATTTGTATTGATTTCACTCAAATGATTGCCTCGCGGTGTCAATCTGTATTTCTTCCCCTTGTTGCAGTTGAATGGCAGCTTTCTGTGTGATTAACTTTGCAGTCAGAGATTCATAGGAATCAAATAAAGATTTCACTTAACACATGTGGGAAATATTTTAACCATCCAGGTTGACATGGCAAGGAACTGAGCTCAGGGCACAGGACCCAGCAGTCTAAGGGTACCAGCCTTTTGTGAATAGATTCCTTCGTCATTCAGAAAGCTGTATACCTTCAGAAGTATTTTAGCCCATCTTTCCTTGGTAACGACCCAGTGTACACGAGCCCCATGATGCAGATGGAATGACACGAAGTGTTTTCCCTTTCTTGCAGTTGGCGAGTTTGTAAGTGATGCCCTCCTTGTTCCCGACAAGTGCAAATTCCTACACCAGGAGAGGATGGACGTTTGTGAAACCCACCTTCACTGGCACACGGTGGCTAAAGAGGTACCAGCCCATACCTTCTTTCCTCTTCTAAAGTGGAGATTTCCTAGGGACACGAGTCCTGCCATTGTAGAAGATACATTGAGGCAGTAGCCATGTTGTTGAATAAGTTATATTTCTTATTTAAAAAAGAAGAAACTATCCACGAGTAAATTTTAAGAGTCAAAAACTGATTGAGTTAGTTAGATTTATTATGTGTCTATGCTGCATTTTATAAACTAAAAACTGTAATCTTATACACTTGCTATAAACCTTAAAGTGTACTTTTTTTCCCCAAAATTATTTTTTATATACCTCTTGTTTTCTTTTGTCATATACTGAATTTTTTTAATTTGATGTTTTCTCCCACCATCTATTGGAGAACGCAGCAGTAGAACAGGAACTATCTCGTCCAGTAGCAACCGTTTCTAAGTTACGCCATCCTATTTCGTGTTCACCACGCCATGCCAGCATCTTCATTTTTCCATGGTGGTTGGATCTGTGGCACCAGTCCTAACCTTTCTTAACCCCTGCTTTTGGCAAAGTGGATACATAACATAAAATAATTAGCATAAACTGTCACTTACTGTCATCTTCAAAACCATTTTTCCCTTTGGTATATTGTGAAATTTTTCTAATAAGTGTATATAATTCTTGCAGAAGATCAGTTTCCTAGAATTAGGCTCCTTTGTCTAGCTCAGTGGTCCTCAAATAGGGTCACTTTTGTTCCCTCATCCTTCCCCAGGTACATGAGCCAATGTCTAGAGACATTTTTGGTTGTTGCAATTAGAGGGGGTGGTGCTACTGGCATTTGTGGGCTAGAGGTCAGAGATCCTAGTAATTCTACTGAACATTCCTCATTGAACAGGGCAGTCTCTCCTCCGTCTCTCCTCCAAGAATTATCTGACCCAAAAATACCAATAGTACTGAGGGTAAGAATCCCTGATCTAGCCCAGATAGCTTTGAAGTTGTTAGGCAAAAATCACCACTTAGGAATTAGCATTAATCTTGCCTTTTAAAAACAATATGTTCCAATTTATTGTAAAACAAAATTTTCATTATAGAAAAATGTGGTTTTGGACATTTAAGAGCTTTTTGGATCTTAAGAAAACAAACCAGATAATTTCATTTTTTATTTGTTCTTGAGTTAAGAAAAAAAGAATTGTTACTAAGAAACAAAAATGACTTTAATTCCTATGAGGTCGATTTTTATTGCTTATCTATATGTGTTGCTTTATTAATCTTTCCTCCATCACCGGTGGATGATTTGTGCACATTTAGCAAATCCCAGGAAAGCAAAAAGATGTTGATGGAGAAATCTCTAATTTAGACTTATGAATTTGATTCATAGCAGAAGATAATTTCTCTTATTCCCAGGATTTGTTTTTCTGGAAGTGAGGCAAGAGAGTTTGAATTTCTAGAATAACATATGTCTGCATGAGAGAAATTTCCATAATAGTAGAGGCGGAAGTGGGCTGGGGATGTACGTAGAGCCATCGTGTCTACCTGATGTGCCCATGACACCACAGAGCATTGGTTCTCCAATATCCATTCCCACACCAGTTTTCTTCTATATCTTCTTTCCTAAAGAATTTCCCTTCTGGTTGTTTTTATTAACTCCTATAGTGTAACAACATATCCTTATTAAATAAGTTAAAAAATAAGGTGCCAAGGCAGTCTCCGCTGAAGAAACTTGTAAATCCACTCAAAGCAGCAAATGGCCCTTTCTATCGAAAAAGTGGTTCTTGATATATTGGGTCTCTGTGTCGATGGTTATATTTGGGATTTTCTTACAATGAAGCGAATCTGCTCTACCCCCCTCACTGACTTCTCCTTACCTTCTGTAGACCTGTAGTGAGAAGAGTACCAACTTGCACGACTACGGCATGTTGCTGCCTTGTGGAATCGACAAGTTCCGAGGGGTGGAATTTGTATGCTGCCCGCTGGCCGAGGAAAGTGACAATATTGACTCAGCGGACGCAGAGGAGGATGACTCGGATGTCTGGTGGGGTGGCGCAGACACAGACTATGCAGACGGGAGGTAAGGCGCCCTTCCGGTTCTCTCACGGATGCCAGACCGCCTAGCCTATGGCTTTGTTTCTTCTATCAATGTATCTTTCCATTTCTCATTAAAAGGATCTCTGCCCACTCCTGTCAGGAGTTGGGTTTTGTGAGGGGAAAAAAAAAATCTAACCATGAGCTCCTGTTATGGTTATGGCCAGCCATGTAATTTTAATCTAATTGATCAACCATCACTGAGTTTATTTTAACTATTTTATTTTCATCTCCAAAGTTGGGGTCAAAATTCCCTGGATAGCGTAAGATGTAGTTCTGTAGAGAATTGAAATCTGAGTCAGTGACTGGTCTTCTGATTTGGTCTATAATTTAGAAATGTTTTTTAAACCAGATTTTGGGATTATTTCATCAGTCAGTAGTGAAATCTGAATTTTTGTTAAGAAAGGTTGGTTTTGGCTTTTTTGTTTGTCTTTGTGACTTTTTGGTCTTTAATCATCTCTTCCTTTGTGAGTGAAGTCAGCGGCATTCATAATCGTTTGCTTGAAATTCTTTAACCATCTCTGGTTGCATGAGAGTTCAGAATTATATTTTTACTTCTTTTTCTTTGGGATCTTAATCCCATAATTTCTAGATTCTTATTTTTTACTAAAGGCAAACACATCTATGTTCAGATCATAACATTCTAGAACTAGAATTTTGAGGTGAGAAAGACCATCTGGTTCCATCCTCAGTTTCATGCTGTGTCATCCCCCAGTGGTGGCGATGATCTCACCTCTCCTTTTCCTCCGGGATCCCTTCAGATGTTCCCTGGTGTCACAGATTTTCCAAAAGAACATTAAGCATGAATTGTTAAGACTTACAGTTATTACTATAAAGTTTTTTGACATACAGAGTAAGTTATTTTTTTATAATGTATTTTATAGTAGAATTTTTAAAAATAATTTTATGAAACATTTTACATATGTTTTACATATATATATACATATATATATTTTTTTAAAAAGATTTATTTATTTATTTGAGAGAGAAGGAGTTGGTGGGGGCAAGGGGCAGAGGGAGAGAAAGAGAGAGAGAATCTCTAGTAGAAACTCCCTGAGATCATGACCTAAGCTGAAACCAAGAGTCAGATGTTTAAGCGACTGAGCCACTCAGATACCCCCCTGATTTGCTATTTCTTATCAGTTAATAATGTCAGGCTTCTCTTTGGTGGCTGTTGTCTAATTTTACCATAACTTTTTCTGTTAGTTAAGTTCTTTTGTGTTCCCTCTTTGCTAGATTTAGAAAAACTGTGTTTAGTGTACCAGGACATAAACAAGTAAATAAGTGAATTACAAAGAACAAGAGAAGAAATAAGGGGAAGGTCAACTGTATGCATCACAATATTTCTCTCCATAAAAGTTGAAAGTTCAGTGGCAAAAAGCACGTTTTGCCAATGGGAAAGCATCTGAGCTTTTTTCCATGGATGTGATTGATTATGTTCTGGGCCATGGCTGGTCCCTCACCTGTATTCCATGAGCCAGGTGTGGAAATGTCCACTGGTTTGGGTTTAATTGCTGCTTTGTCTAAAAGTTGGAATTGCCTAGTTCTTAACGGCTTTTATGATAGTTTTTACGTGGTTTTTCCTCAGTCGTATCTAGGTTTGAAAGTTTCAGAATGAGTTCTTGAAAAATTTCTTGTCATCAGGGCTCTTACCACGGTATTGCAGTGCAACCAGTATTAAAAAGGGAATTTAAAGTTGGACAGCCATTTTATTTGTTCATAGTCTATTAGATAACATGCTCATTTCCCATCACTGAATTGACTCTGTACTTAATAAAAACCCAAATAATGGCGAGTAAACTAAGAGAGCGCCATGACTACTGTTAAAATTAGAGTTAGCTGTGTGTGCAGTTATGACCCTGTATCAAGGTTGGTGACCCACCATTTGTGACCATTCATACAGAAGGGTTTTTTTTTTTATACTTTTATACTTAAGAATAGGTATTTTTATTGTATTCTGAGAGTGAAGGGCTTTTGCCAGGCCCTCTTTCTTTCCCAGTTAACACATTTTTTAAGTCTTAATAAAACCTAGTTTTTTAAGAAAAGATTTATTTATTTTTTTGAGAGTGTGTGTGCACATGCGCAGTCATACACACGAGTAGGAGAAGGGGCAGAGGGAGAGGGAGAGAATCTTCAAGAAGACTCCCCCCCTGAGCACGGAGTCTGACAAGTGCCTCGGTCCCACAACCCTGAGATCGTGACCTGAGGTGAAACCAACAATTAGATGCTCAACCCACTGAGCCCAGTCAGGGACCCCCACTGTCCTCTTTTTCTTTTCTTCTCTTTTTTTTCTTTTCTTTTTTTGCCTGGGAGGCTAGGGTCCTTTCTGATCTGGATGGACCCAGGGGATAACCATTTTTACACATTCATTTGAATGTCCTACACTTGTTGATGACCTTCACATTTTCTCCCCATATTTTTACCAATCTTTTGTTTTTGGGAAAAAGTAACTTCTCTCTTTTTTTATATATATATATATTTTTTAAGATTTTATTTATTTATCTGTCAGAGAGAGAGAGCCAGAGAGCAAGCACAGGGAGACAGAGTGGCAGGCAGAGGCAGAGGGAGAAGCAGGCTCCCTGCCGAGCAAGGAGCCCGATGTGGGACTCGATCCCAGGGCGCTGGGATCATGACCTGAGCCGAAGGCAGCCACTTAACCAACTGAGCCACCCAGGCACCCCAAGTAACTTCTCTCTTTAATTGCTTCTGGGTTTTATAAGGTGTATGTATCATATCATGTAACCCTATCAGCTAATTCCATTTCTTATTCATGCTGTAACATCAGCTGGGATCTTTGTGTTAGTAGATGTGCCTAATTATCACTAGTTGATGACTTGTCACCTTCCACCTAGCAGCAGATCCACACCACCTTCATTCTCCCTGGTTCCTGGCATCACTGTCCTTCATGCTCCACAGATGAACCCTTCAGAGTCCTTTGTCATGAATTGCTACATCATGGTACCTGGGAGTTAGTGGGCGCTCATACATGTTTGTTGAGTGAACAACTTCAACATCACTCTATACCTTCTTCCATTTCTTTGTTTCCCATTTTCCCTCTTATCATCATGTTCTGTCTGAATACCACTTGATTACCTCCACTCCCTTTCTTGGATTTTTTTTTTTAATTATTTAAGACTTTTTTTTTTTTTTTAAGTAGTTTTAGGTTTAGACCAAAACTGAGCAGAAGATAGAGAGAGCTCCCATCATCCCCTCCCCCATCACCAGCGGCTCCCCCTGGAGTGACGCCTTATCCCAAATCCCTACTTTACAGTTAGGGCTCAGCTCACTCTTGGTCTTGTACAATCTGTGGGTTAGGACAAATGCATAATGATGTGTATCTGTGATTATGGTATCATACGTGTAGGGCATTTTCACTAAAAATCCTTTGTGTTTCCCCTGTTCATCCCTCCGATTCTCTCAACCCTGGCGACCACTGATCTATCAATTGATTGTCTTCATAGTTTTACCTTTCCTAGAATGTCACATGGTTGGAATCATACAGCATGTAGGCTTTTTCAGGTGAGGTTCTTTCACTTAGTGATATGCATTTAAGTTTCCTTCATGTCTTTTCATGGTGCTTAATTAATAGTCCCTTGTCTGGAAACTTACAGTGTTCATCCGTTTACCTCCTAAAGGACAATTTGATTGGTTCCAGGTGTGGGCAGTGCACATAAAGCTGTTGTAAACATCCATGTGCAAGCTTTTGTATAAATCTAAGTTTTTCACTTCTTTGGCTAAATGCCAAGGAGCCCAATTGCTGGATAATATGGTAAGAGTATGTTTAGGGTTGATTTTGTTGTTATTGTTGTTGTTTTTAAGGATTTTTTTTTTTTTGAGAGAGAGAGAGAGAATGAACAAGCCCATGAGTGCGGGTGGGCAGAGGGAGAGAGAGCATTAAGCAGGCTCTACCCTCAGAATGAAGTCTGACTCAGGGCTCGATCTCACGACCCTGAGATCATGACCTGAGCTGAAGTCAAGGGTCAGACGCTCAACCAACTGAGCCACCCAGGTGCCCCGCACAGTACGTTTAGTTCTATGGAAAACGGGCAAGCTGTCTTCTGCAGTGGCATTCCCCCCCAGCAGTGAGTGACAGCTCCTGCTGTCCTCACTAGCACGTGGTGTCATCAGTGTTCTGGATCTGGGCCATTCTAGTAAGTGTATCTCATTGTTGTAAGTTGTATTTCCCCAGTGACACATGACGTGGAGCATCTTTTCATAGGCTTGTTCGCCGTTCATCTACCCATTCTGTTATTTTCGGTCTCCCTTATCCTTTGCTCCTTCACATCTACCTGTGGAGGAATGATGTTCGTTCCCTGAACAGCCACTGCCCGGGTTCAGATGGTGCTTTACCCGCTGCGACACTAACTCCTCTGATTAGCCCTTCCCTCATCAGGGCCCCGCTTCCCCGCCCGTGACCCTGTGCTTTTCTTCTTACAGGACGCATCGTACCTTGACTTCTCTCCTCAGTACTTGGCGTTTACTCTACCTCACCCACGAATCTCTTCGTTCTCTTCCCAGAGAATTCCTCCGTGCCTTAGTAACAATTCTATTTTGCATTTCCGATCCTTCTGACCCATGGGTAGGAATCAGTCGATGGTTTCCGCAGCCTACCGGCTGTAGCGAAGTTCATAGTCCCTTGCAGGCATCCGGAACTCATTCATGACTTGGCCCCCGCCTGCGTTCAGCATGAGGCACGGGCCTCACCAGGTCCATGGACACCCCGAACCCTCGGCCTTTTCTTTGTCTGGGCTGTTGTTCCCACCTGTCCGCCCCTTCCCAAAATCCATTTCCTTTGTCATCAGATGGTGTTAATCTACCACAAAGCTGCTTGTAAATTCTAAAGTGCTCCATCTTATCATGACCTGTAAAATCCTGTATATTTTTTAACATTCACCCACGAAGAAACCTCCTTTACAAGTCTTCCCTGATTATCCCTTGAGATACTTTGGCTTCACTGTCCTACCCTTGCTTTGTATTATTTTACTTATGTTGACTTTTTCTCAACTTGTAGTCATTTCTCTTTTCAGATGACAGAAGCCAAATTGCCAAAGTTTATGTGCCAAAGATGTCTCACACACTGGTCTTTAAGAAATATTAGCCAAATTCAATGACTTATTTAAAAAAATTTTTCATAGCTTTTGGTAAGGCCTTCATGGTCCATAAATAGATGTTACAGAATCTCTCATGTGTTTTAGCTCACATGTGTCCTGTAGAAATATAATGTAAGCCACATAATGCATCTTTGTACTTTCTTTCTTTTTTTTTTTTTTAAGTTTATTTATTTAGAATCTCTATGACCCAATGTGAGGCTCAAACTCACAACGCTGAGATCAAGAGTCGCATGCTCCAGCGACTAAGCCAGCCAGGCACCCCCATTTATACTTTCTGATAGCCACTTTTAAAATAGCAAGAAGAAGCTGGGGAATCGATTTTAATAGCATTTTATTTAATCTGGCATATTCAGAATACTATCACATCAACCTGTAAACAATATGGAAAGGTTATTAGTGAGATACTTTGTATTATTTTTGTTTCTTTCACAGGAGGTCTTTACAATCTGCCGTGTATTTGGTACCTATAGCCCTTCTCACTCTGATTCCAAGGGCTCCATAGGCCCATGTGGCTGGTGGTCACTGGACATAGAGGACATCGTAGCTCCAGATCTTCAAATTTCTGATCACCCTTGACTTTCCATTGAGACCATGGTTTATATAGATCGCCTAGTGATACACTCTAATGTTGAACTCCTAAACTTTCTATTACTTTTGTAACTATCCCATGTTTTTATTTTTTTTTTAAGATTTTATTTATTTATTTGACAGACAGAGATCACAAGTAGAGAGGCAGGCAGAGAGAGAGGAGGAAGCAGGCTCCCCGCTGAGCAGAGAGCCCGATGTGGGGCTTGATCCCAGGACCCTGGGATCATGACCTGAGCTGAAGGCAGCGGCTTAACCCACTGAGACACCCAGGCGCCCCTGTCCCATGTTTTTAAAATGTCCAAGAATTGTTTTGAACTTCATATAATTAGGATATCAGGTCCCTTGTAGCACTTCCTTGTTTAGTGTTTTTCTGTTAGCCCTCCGGGCGATGTGAAGGAAGAGGCCATGGATCATAGACCTGCATACAAACTGGGCTCCTGCCAGCTGGGACATCCCTGTTCCAGGAGCTAGCCTTCCTTGTGACACTTGAAATGCAGAATCAGAACAGGAATTGAACCCATCTTACCTAAAACATCCTCGAGGGGATATTGTAGGACAGTTGTTAAAGAGGAGAAAATGAAGCCTCATTCTGATCTTCCCAGAAACAGAATTTGATCCACAGCTTAATACACTTTCGTTGGTTGGTAGTGAGATTTGTTTCGGTAGGAGGTGATGTGTGCCTGCTGCTAATGCGGCATTTAGAAACACGTTCTTTGTGGGATGAGCTGTTTTATGACCTTCTTGAAAAAGAGTTAAGTCTTTGAAGAGATTGAAGGTGAATAAATCCGTTATTGTTCCCAAAGTTCTTTGTTAAATACCTCAGTATTTATTTCTTGTGTTACGGTGATTTAGTTCTCAGACCACCGCAAAATTCCTATTTAAAGGATCACTAATGTAGCTTGCTTATGTTAATAGCGTACAGATTCTAGTCATCATGGGTAAGGACTTTTCTATGGAAAATTCATTAGGAGACTAATGTATGCAGTCTTGCCGTGGGAGTGCTGATCTCGGGGGCCAGTTTGCTCCCACCTGGAACTGTAGAATCTACCTGAAAAATCATATCATTCACAGGACTTATTGTATTTGTACAGCAAATAACATAAGGGAAGACCCACTCATTCTTTTGTAATAGCACTTCTCCTCCTGGGAGCAGATTTGTCCCCATAAAGCAGAATCTCAGATGACACAGTTTCTTGTTTTCAGGGTTGCAAATGTTGGTGAGACTGTAATGAGAGATAACCTAATGTGTCTTCTCAATGAGATGACATTTTTTTTTCTTTTTAATTAAAAAAAAACACAACACAGATGCAAAAGACTGATTGCTTTTGACTACATCTCACCATGCCCTTCTTTGAACTGTATTTTGTAGCTCAGGAGAAGCTTCTTTGTCTGATGAAGGTTGTCTCAACAGTGTGTGTCTGTGTGTGTGTGTGCACGTGTGTGTTTGTGTACACACATGTGTGCATACTTGGGAACCCACCATACCTCAGTGCGCCCAGTCAGCTGAATCACTCCTTTCCTGCCTCGCCCTGCACTTTATCATAAAAGCCAGACCAGGGGCGCCTGGATGGCTCATTCGGTTAAGTGTCCAACTCCTGATTTCAGCCCAGATCATGATCTCAGGGTCCTGACATGGAGCCTCCCATTGGGCTCTGTGCTGCTGAGCTTGGAACCTGCTTAAGTTTCTCTCCCTTCCTCTCCCTCTGGCCCTGCCCACCTCATTCCAGCACCACTAACTTATCTGGGTACTGAGGACCTTTTATATTATTATAATTTCTTATATTCTATATTAGTTTACAAAAGAATAAAGGGATAGTAAAAAATAACTTCAGGGACGCCTGGGTGGCTCAGTTGGTTAAGCGGCTGTCTTCGGCTCAGGTCATGATCCCAGCGTCCTGGGATCGAGTCCCACATCGGGCTCCTTGCTCGGCAGGGAGCCTGCTTCTCCCTCTGCCTCTGTCTGCCTATGCTCGCGCGCTCTCTCTCTCTCCCTCTCTCTCTGACAAATAAATAAAAATTTAAAAAAAAAAATAACTTCATTGAGAAGTTTTAATAAGAATCAATATAGTTATTATTTTAATTTGAATTAAAATTTAAATATAGTAAACCCAGATTTTTATTCCATCTTTTCCTGACTTTGAAGGTAGGGATTTCTGAAATGGGCAGTATTCTTTGAACGCAACCAGCTGCTAATCAGTCCCCAGCTATGCATGAACCTGGAATATATTCATCTTATAAATACTGACTGCAGACTTAAAATACATCTTTTTTAGGTTACAGCCTGTTGTACTTCTTGGTTTTTTCTGGCGTTTTCACTTGATAATTGTAAAAAATCAGTACTTTTAAAACATGGAGAAATCCTAATTTTGTTGAAGAGAGAGAGCTACTTTCTGTCCGTAATTATAAAATATTTCTACAGTTGGACTTACAAACACCTATTAGAATTGTCAGTCCGTTTTTGTTGTTGTTATTTTTGTTTTTTTTTTCTTTCCACTTCTACATTGGTTCTTCTGATCACCTTTGTAGCCACTCCTGCCTTTGGTATTTGTCTGCTTCTAAACTATATCCAAAAAATTCTGTGGCCTAAACATGATAAAATCTATTGCAAGCATAAAAGAGGAGAAAATATCGTCACACATGTCCTTAGCAAAAACAGTGAATGGTATCATCCTTCCTGTTGAATAACAACGTGCATGAGAATACTTTCCTTTTTTTTCTTAGAATTCTAACTTTGCTCACTTCTTGGTTCTTGGGCCTGTGAAAATCCATCTAGGATATCGTCATCTGAAGACTCATGGTCTGAGGTCTTGTTTCTGTGATCAATTTCTTTTTTTTTTTTTTTAAGATTTTATTTATTTATTTGACAGACAGAGATCACAAGTAGGCAGAGAGGCAGGCAGGCAGAGAAGGGGGAGGAAGCAGGCTCTCTGCCGAGCAGAGAGCCCAACTCAGTGCTCGATCCCAGGACTCTGGGATCATGACCTGAGCCGAAGGCAGAGGCTTAACCCACTGAGCCACCCAGGCGCCTCAACTCTGTGATCAATTTCATTCATAGTCTGATTTGTTCAATATTTGTGAGGTACCTCCTGTCACTTTTCTCCCGTTTGCTAACTGGAAAATTAACATATGTGATTTTTTGTTCTGTTCGATGGAAGTCTCCTAACTTCTTCCACATCTTCTGGAAGGGTGATGTAATATTGGGGGAACACGGGAATAAACCTGTGATGACTTTCCTCTTGCCTCATCCTCGTAGGCAATTCCTCATCCTTTCATTTTTGTATTACTTGGTCTACTTCGGCATAGCTGGAAATACTTAACGAATAATGGTGAAATAATTCTTGGGATGTTAAAAATAGGAAAATGTTGCAAAAAATTTTAGGTATGTAAGAAGTTGCAGTGGACTGATTAAAGTAATTATAAGATAAAGTGAGCTTTGATTTTTTTTTTTAAATAAAATCTCTAAAAAAGAGTAAAAGAGATACCGACTGTTACAAGGATGGCTCAAAATGAAACTTAAAAGGTATGATTGTGTCCAATGGACCCTGCTGGTATTCTGAGGGTTAATAGCCTACTGTACTTAACCACGGGTTTACATTTGTGAGGAGACCTGTGTGACTTTACAAATTAGCACATTTGGCCTAATTTTCCTCAAACTGGGGACTCAACAGATATTTGAATTAAACTGAATTGGTATTCATGTAAAATACAGACAGGCATAGTTGGTAACTCAGGATTAAACAAATGGGGCTTTAAAACAAAAACTACCAAGAAGTAACATTCTGGATATGCAATAATTAAGTAAAATTGCATCAGAAGTCTCTAACTATTTTTAAGCTAGAAATACTGAAAAAAAAAAAAAAATGCTGGGGCCTCCAGAATATTTATAACAATTGCTTAGCACCATTAGTGTAGTTACTACTTGAATATCTTTTCATTGCTTCAAAAAGTGAAATAAAATAGAATAAAATGAATGAGATTGGGATTCCAAATGAAGGTAAGATTCATCTCTCTCTGAGCTTTTGAATAAGTGTCCATTCTCAGAAGAGCTTTCCTATTTGAATCAAGCAAGCATTTTGTTGTTGTTGTTGTTCTTTGGTGTCATATTGGAGCTCTTTACTAAAGATAAAGAACAGTAGGCAAAAATTTCAGGAAGTACAAGTTACAGTCATGAGACTAACTCAGTCCATTAGATGTTGGCAAGCACTGTGTGATTTTAAAAATGAATACAAAAACATCAGTTCAGAATGGTGGTTCTCAACTGGGGGGTGATTTTGCTGCCCAAGGGACCTTTGGAATTGTCCACATTTTGAGTTGCCATAACGGGGGGTGGAGGGTGCTCCTGGCATTTGGTGGGTGGGGACGAGAGCCTCCCACCACACACACAGAACAGTCCCAACCACAAAGAAATTTCAACAGAGCCAAGGTTGAGAAACTGGTTTAGAGGTTTCTTCAGGACTGGAAAGCTTGGGAAATTATTCTTTAAAACCCCTGATCTCCTGTGGACAGAAAAGCAAACACCCCAGCAGTTCGCCTCTTGAGTGTGGCTTTTGTACGGCTGGAAGTGCTTGAGATGGAAACAAACCTTCCAAACATCTGCATCCATAGCTTAAAAGACCATCATCAAAATGCATTCAAATACCATGGATGATTGAGGCTTCCTGTTTGTACCCAGTTACTTCATTAATCGAATCTTTATGTCAAATATTTTCCCTTTTATTAGTATTACTACTCTCCAATTGACTCCAATAAATATTAGCATATTTTCTGGGGCAGAATGATTTGGAAATATTCGATACATTTAGAGGCACGGGTGACTGTCTCCAGTGAAAATTATTTTTCCATTACATGTCTCATACTTTTCCAGAAGGTTTTGAGTTAGGGAAAATCACCTGTAATTTGACCTCATTGTAAATTTTGTGTTCCTATTTGTTTCTGTCCATATGGATATGTCTTTATTTAGTTGTGGCTAAAGTATCAAGTTTTTATTTGTAAATATTTTAATATTTAGAAAATACATTTATAATCTTCATATCTATTCCTTCAAAGTATGGGCATCCATGTGACCATTGTCAGACTTTTTTGAGAGAGAGTGAGAACCTGAGAGGGGCAGGGCAGAGGGAGAGGGTGAGAGAATCCTAAGCAGATTCCCACCAAGCACAAAGCCGTCCATGGGGCTCCATTTCATGACCCTCAGATCATAACCTGAGCTGAAATCAAGAGTCAAACACTTAACCAACTCTGAGCCACAAGGCACCCCGTCAGATTTTGTTTTTTTTATGATTTTTTTTTTATTTTAAGGAGGCCACCTTAATGAACCTAAATTTCTTTTCATATTATATCATAATTACTTGAAGGTATATTTCTAAAAGTTGGATTACTGGAGTAAAAGATAAGAAGGTACTTGACAGTACTTAAAAGGTATCTCGATGTTTATGCCTATTTACAGTGGGATATCGACAGCGAATGAATTTATTCTATCATTGCATAGTCACTGGATTCTGATTTTTGTTATTAATAACCTGGCCCCTGCCTCATACCTCCAAGCTTTCAGGGTCTTGTAGACTGAGTTTCATGAGGGTATGGACTAGGTTTTAGTGCCTTCTTACACCTTGTCTGTGTATAACTGGAATAATCGTAGTAGATGGTATATATAGTCTTGCTATGTGCAAACCACCTTTCTGAATTCCTTGCAAATGTTAACTCATTTAATGTTCACGGCTTTTAATGTCTGTAGTTACTTGTTGAATGATTTAATGAGTTTTTGGGGGGCTTTTCCAAGTTTAGGAATAGATTTTTGCTGAGGTCTCTATAGTTGGAGTTTACAATATTTTTTGTCTTGTGCCAAGCAAATAGTGTAGCTATTATTCCAGATGTAAACTTCAGCAAAACCCTTTTGCAGATTCTTATTCCATTAATTCTACACTAATGAAATATAATTAATAATCTGTACGTTTCTCATTCAATTACATTTCTTCTATTCTACCTAAAGAGCACATGTAAATCATAACTTTAAAAGTGATTCATTCAGGGCACCTGGGTGGCTCAGTCAGTTAAGCGTCTGCTTTCAGCTCAGGTCATGATCTCAGGGTCCTGGGATCGAGCCCTGCATTGGGCTCTCTATTCAGCAGGAAGTCTGCTTCTCCTTTTTTCTCTGCCTTCGGCTCTGCCTACTTGTGATCTCTCTCTCTGTCAAATAAATAAATAAAATCTTTTTTTTTTAAAGGTGATTAATTCATTCAGCTTTAAGCATAAGAAGTTCAGATCATAAAAGGTTTCAAACCCATAAATAATTTCAACTGAATGATTCATAATATGTTTGAAGGAAGTTAAAAATCCTTGATTTTGACTGATACTATAGTATGTGTTGATTCCATAAACAACAGTTTAATCTGCCTTAGTAAGAATCTAAAGCTTTAGATTAGTTTAATACAGATGGGAAATAGGAAGGAAAAAGACCAGAAGCTGCAAAAAGCTAACTTAATCCACTGGAGAAACATCACTTTGACCCAAACTGAGCAAGCTCTTTCTTTTTAAGCTCTTGACTTTTATTGTATGGGAGTGGGGAGCCAGAGTTAATGGAGGGACAGAAGATTTATAGATCCTACTTCTACATTAGTAGAGATCTATTCAATCTAATCATTTTAAAAAGGAAAGAAAGGCATCTTATTCAATATTACTATGCAGAATGCTTCACAAAGATAACTTTTTTTGTAGAGAGTGGGTTTATGAACGTAGAAAAATATACCTTAAATGTATATCTCCATTTGATCAGCAGCAAGGCCATCTTCACGGGGCTCTTATTTTCAGGTGAGTTGGTCATTTCTTGAACCAAGTAGGATTAGAGATGGAGCTAATAATGCAGCTCGTACACCCATCATGTTAACACTATTTGTGGAGGGGAAATGATAATCCAGCAACCCCAACCCAGGGTTAACATGTCAGAATATAAAAGATGGGAATGCTGAGCTGACTCTGAATGGAGGACGGCCATGACCGTGGCTTGATGGAGCTCCAGCATAAAGCACAGGAATGTGATTTATGTGATTTCACAGCTTCATCTGCCTTTCCCGTAAGAACCTGTGGCACAGTAAATGCATCAGCATAGCCCGGACTCTCTGGAGCTTTCTTTGTACCCTACACATGAACACAGTTAGGAGATACTTTCAATCCATGACTTGCACTTGGGCCTTGACCTCTCCCAGAAAGATGAAAGGTGCTTATAATGCTGGGTGCTGCCCATTTCTGGACATTTCTCAGAACCCTGAGCAGAGACCCACCCCAGCAGCTACGCAGCATATGGGGGGGACACCTTGATCATGATCATTATTGCAGTTAGCATAAAAAGCAGTAGTTACTGCTCCATGTGTGGTGGCTCAGGGCTGGGGAGAGCTGAAAGCTGACTGAACTCCGGTCTGTGTGCTATAAGAACTGTTGGCAGAATAAAAACCCCAGGTGGTAGTATGGAGGGTGTGTGTGTCCCGTAGACTAGGGGTGCTTTATGAAACCTTACCAGTGAATCATGGAGTATGTTATGCACATGTTGGCTTCCAGTTAGCTTGGGATATGGAAGCGTTCATGGCCTCCCCTGATCTCAGGTGGTTGTGAAATGCATGTCTGTTCGTGGGTCAGTATACATTTCTCTCTGTCTAAAATTGGTTTCGAGAAAGAATGAGAGAGGCTTTATTTGACTAACTCTTACTTGGATCTCTGGAGTTAAAATTCTTTGAATACATAATCTTTCAGCTGCCTTTCTGTCTTGTATTTTGAGAAAGTAGTATTAAGTGCTCAAAGGGCAGGGAGAACTAACAACTTTGGAGGAGGGTCACAAAGTGAATCATAGAAATGATAAATTGGCAGCCTTAAATCCTTGCCAGTGGATGAGTCAAGTGGAATGGATTTGATGAGCCAGTGTGTGGCTCTGAGATGTAACTGTCCCCGGGCTGGTTGCCAGCTTCTAGCACTCTCTGAGGTGGAGGCACATCACTGTCTTGCATGGAAATAGGGCAAATAATTTGAAAATGATGAATAGGAGAGTAGCAGAAGCTCGCTTTTCTCTTGAGGCAACTGGCCGCCAGCTCTGAGGTCTTATTAAAAATGCTGAGTTTCTGTATTTGATAAGCTTGGGTCCCATGTTTATCAAGAAGGAAAACCAAACGCTTTAACTGTCTGAACCACAGTTCAGCCCATGTGGCCAGACTAGTGGGGGTTGTTTTGATTGGCAAGCAGGTGATGGCTGGGAAAGGCATGTGAGATGGCTTTGAAGTGGTGCAGGGTTGGGTTGCTGCCCTCAAGAGTCACATCTGGCGGCGATCACCACGCTTGCTGGGACCCACCGGTGCAGAGCTGCCCCAGTAACCTGATATGGCTGAACACACAAGGGAACCATTTGTTTAGTAATGGTTGCTTAAAGGGTTGGATTTTTCACTGCTGAGGATCTTATGCCAATGAGGAAAGAAACATCTTTTTATCCTCCTGATGTCTTTTCACTGAACTATTCAAATCTCCTGAATTACAAAATAGTGAACACTGAAAAAACTAGAATGCCTCATGATGCGAATGGGTTTCTGGAAGTGATAGCCCCAAACAGTAACTTCTTGCTGAAACCAGCATCTGGATATTGTTATTCTCATTGTAAAACCCCTAGTTTAGACGGAATTCACAATTATTCCAGAAGTGTGTGTTACTAATTTTTTTCTTGTTGTTTTCTTTTTCCCCATGGCCTGAAGATCTGCATCAGCATGTTATGCCCAAAGAGATTTCTTTTACTTGAACAGTGTTGGTCCTCAGATCTTCGGTAATAATAAATAGCATGCTGGAACTTTATTTGGAAGTTAGTAATACTAAATTGGCTTCCAGGAGCCCTCTACTAAGAAATCAAGCTGTAGTACATGATGTCACTGTCTCTCCATCAGTCTAAACTGGTACCAAGAACCAAAATTTTAACAAGCCTGTATTTGGTTTTGAAGGAAGCCATTCCTATAGAGAATAATTTAGAGATATTCAAAACTGTTTGCTTTGATGAGAGAGAGTGAACAAAATCTTTCCCAAGTGAGAACTAACTACAGTTTCCTTTTTCATCCTCCATATTTAAAAAGTTAATACTCTCTGTGTTTACCTGTAAAGTTGGGGGTGGAATTGTTCCACTTAGATGAAGCTGGTGGTCACCCGAAGAGCATGTGTGTGTGTTTTCTGTCTGCATGATCTACTGATGCTTCGTTTGTTTTGAAATGGTCCTAAGGGAACAGTGTCCTTCCCTTCCTTCAAAAATAGGTTCAGGTATCTGCAAATGAAATTGTTTCCTCACTTAATCCGTAGCAAATTTTCTGTACAGGGTGAGACAGTAGAACATTAATCTTATTAATTAGTTAAAATTCTAGAATGTACAACATTTTTTAAAGAAGTTCACTTATTACTATCAAATAAATATAGTAGCTCAAACTAATGATTTTTTTAAAATATATGCAATCTACTTTTTTTTTTTATTTGACAGAGAGAGAGAGATCACAAGTAGGCAGAGAGGCAGACAGAGAGAGAGAGAGGAGGAAGCAGACTCCCCACTTAGCAGAGAGCCCGATGTGGGGCTCGATCCCCGGACCCTGGGATCATGACCTGAGCCGAAAGCAGAGGCTTTAACCCACTGAGCCACCCAGGTGCCCCATCTTTTCCTAATTTCTTAATTGCAGACATAAACCAGTATCACACTGTTTACTAGCAAACATCTTCATAAACTTTTGGAAGGCATCTGAAGTGCGAACTATGAGTGTTTCTGTGTTTTTGAATAACCCTAGTAATTGTGCTTTCTCCAGCTCTGTTTTATTAATCTCTGTACATTTATTGTCAATTTCAAAAGCAAGCCGAGGACACAGAGAACTTCTATCTGGTCATGTTATCTTTACACATTTGCAGACACAGCAGATGGATGTTCATTGTTGTGATTTATGTCCTGTTTTCCACCAGGCACATTTTGCCCTATAAATCTCTCTGGAGAGAACTGAATATTGAGCATATAATGGGCTACAGTGCTTGGGTATTGACGAAATTGCTTCAGTAAGGTGTCATGTGCCATTCTGGGAAGTCTGCCCAAGGATATTCAAAAGTACAGCATGGCGTTGGAAGTTACTTGAAAATAGAGGATAGCAACATTTTATTGAGAACAATGATAAGTTAGACTGTTTAACGTGGTATTATATTGTCCTTATTGTCTTATAATTGAAATTTTCTTTTGTATTTGAAGCCAGTGTGCTGTTGTTTGAATTTGGTCTTCCTGAGTTCTCGGCTTGGCACCCTGTTGCCATTCTAGAAGAACCGTAGCTGTGTCACTGGCTCTGACATCGGCTGCTCCAGTACCAGTAGTTAGGAGATTAATGTTGTGAGTACGAAAAATGTTAGCAGCCTGCTAGCTACCAGACTGGAAAAGAGATCATCACCCTGATGGCAAAGACAACATTATCACTTATAGTCATTTAATGATGGCAAAGCTAATCTGCATAAAAGGACCATAGTGAGGAAACAGAAGTCCAACATACTAGACGCACCCAAAGAGCTTAGGAAAGAACAGACATGTTCCTGAGGAAGATGACTTTTGCTTCAGAAATGTCTTCAGAGGTTTAGCGTATGCTTTGGACCTAGTACAATCTTCTTGAGCCTGTTTCTTGACGTCTAACGTGGAGAAGATTGCTATCACCTGTTACCATAGTACTTGGTTGTAGAACGGAATTAAAGCTTAGATATGGGAGCCTCTTGAACTAAAGTGTTCAGTGGGCTTGATGGTGGTGCACTGAGTGGAATTGTAAGGGATGGCAGGCCAGGGTGGGACTGCCGGTGCCTTCCTCAACCTACCCTCCCACCCCTTACCTCACACAGTCAACCAGAAAAGCTCTCCTCAGGGCATAATGACTAATCTCCCACGTCTGGTTTGAGAATCATGGCTGTTACAACATGTTCCTTCTTAATTAGGTCTTTAGAAAGTATTGTGGGCCTCGTAATAATTATAACCAATACTAATAGATAATGACTTCAGCGCTTTCCATCCTAGATAAATGAGGTTGAAAACATTATTAAAATAGATGTTGGAAGCAAACAACTAATGATCTTCTGATTTTATGAATTTCAATAGATATGTAGGAGTGCTTTTTATTTTAGGGAAGTGAAACATTAGAAAATGTGATTTTTCTAGGATTGGAAAATGGCTGTAGAGATTCATGTAGAATTGGCTTAATCTCTTGGACATTTTATTTTTTATTTTTTTTAAAGATTTTATTTATTTATTTGACAGACAGAGATCACAAGTAGGCAGAGAGGCAGGCAGAGAGAGAGGAGGAAGCAGGCTCCCCGCCGAGCAGAGAGCCTGACGTGGGGCTCGATCCCAGGACCCTGAGATCATGACCTGAGCGGAAGGCAGAGGCTTTAACCCACTGAGCCACCGAGGCGCCCTCTCTTGGACATTTTAAACAGAAATTCAGTGGGTCCTCAAATAGCAGTGAAGTCATTCTCCTCTCAACTTCTGTATATTTGAAGACCTTCAATTTTATATTTAAATTGTATTTCAGAAATAGTTCTAAAAGAATGATGACATCTTAAACTAAACTAATGAGGGAAGCTATATCAAAATTTTAATCTTTTATCTCTGGAACATGCTGTTCATTTGTTCCCCTCTAAGTATATATACATCCTTTGAGTGGTAGTTGGTTAGCCTCATGTGCTTCTTGGGAGAATTTTATAGTTCCTGATGCTGGAAAATTGGAACCAAAGAGCCCTACACATGTCGACATGGTGATGAAGCACCAGGGTTTTACAAAAATGTTTGCAGGGTAGTCATAGGATGGCAACATTGCATTTAAAGTGATTTAATGAGAGGCGCCTGGGTGACTCAGATGGTTGAGCATCTGCCTTAGGCTCAGGTCATGATCCTGGCGTCCTGGGATCGAGCTCCCTGCTCAGTGGGGAGCCTGCTTCTCACTCCTCCCCTCCTCCCTGCTTGTGCTTTCTCTCTCTGACGAATAAGTAAATAAAATCTTTTAAAAAGGGGGGCACCTGGGTGGCTCAGTGGGTTAAAGCCTCTGCCTTCAGCTCAGGTCATGATCTCAGGGTCCTGAGATTGAGCCCCGCATCGGGCTCTCTGCTCAGCAGGGAGCCTGCTTCCCTTCCTCTCTCTCTGCCTGCCTCCCTGCCTACTTGTGATCTCTGTCTGTCAAGTAAATAAATAAAATCTTAAAGAAAAAAAAATATTTTTAAAAAAATAGAGTGATTTAATGATAGTAGCACCCATCACAGAGGGGCCGAATGCTGAGACCACACTTCGTCGCATCTCTGTACCCAGCTCAGCTTCATATCCACCTCGGTGTTGGTTCTGGGACACACTTAGCAGCACTTCCATGCACAGAACATTCATAACAAGGTGGCCTTTCTCACCTCTGCCCGTGTGGGGAATGTTCTCTCCCAGCATGCACATCGGTAAATTGACTCTAGTGTCACATCTTTGTCTGGAGTAGTATGTTTAGAACATCTGTGATCTTTGGCCGTGACCCCTTAATAGGACTAAGTATGCTCTTGCTCCGTCGTTGGTAATAGTTGACAAATAAGGTAATTTGTTTCCTTATAACTTCTTTATCTGCCTAATCGAGGTACCAGTGTAGATAGACCCAGATGCTTCTGGGCTCAGGAATTTAAATAATCATAGTATAGAAATTTCAATATAAAGCACCTTAAGGTTAATAAGCCCTTAGAACCAATTATCTTTACTTTTGCTTGGAAGTCCTTTTTTTTTTTTTTTTAAATAACTTGTTTGTCTTCATTTCCAATCTGTCTACCCTATGCATTCTTTGCACAAGGCTGTGGAGTTTTTTTGTTTGCTTCTTTTTAGCCATCCTGATGTCACTGTTTTTTGTTTTGTTTTGTTTTATTTTGTCTTGTTTTTAAATTCCTGCCTCTGGTTATCTCTCTTGGGTTATTATAGTGCTTCCTTTACTGTTCCCTTCTCCTTCATTGCTGTAATCTGCACCTTTGACTTTACAATACTGGTTGTATTGAGTTATCCCTGGCTAGCTAGGGTTAGTCCCCAGGTGGGAAGCCCGAGGGTCTGTATGGTGAGATTAAAGAACTAAGGCCAGATGCATAGGGTTTCCTAATGTGTCCAAGAGAGAGTTCTTAATTCCCACACACCACCTCCACTTTGGTTCTCTCAATGCTGTTCTGTCTTAGTCATGGCTCTACACCCTCTCTTAGGAATTACAGCTAAGAACCTGGGACTCATGTCACCCTTGCCACAAATCCTGTCCATTCTGGATTCATGCACTTGTCTCCATCTTTTCTAGTACAATCCTAGTACCATTGTTTCTTGCTGGAGTTCCTACAGTATACCTCTGATTTCTGCTCCCGTTGTCTCTCCACTATAGAACTACGTGGGCCATTTCCACAGATTTTAAGCCATTCTATATACAGCCGCCAGGACATGGAGTATAGACATGTACATAAAGCTGACCCTGGAACTCCCAAGACTAAGATAGGCTACTGGCTTTCCGGTACACTGAATAACCTAATACACAAGGGAAAAAGCAGTGACCTCTTTTGTTGAGATGCCAAGAATAGTGTTAACTGGAACAGTGACTCAACACATAGCTTGTGGTCTTTTCCAGGTAGGAATGTATTTGACCCAGCTTCTCTGCACCTTGCCAGCATCGCCCTGTGCATCTCTCTCCCACTGCTGTCTCTGTATCTTACAAAACATGGCAAGTCTTCCCCACCCCACAATCGATGAATATCCCTATAATGATTTCCCCAGTTTTCTGGGTTTCTTCTTCTTTGTAGCCTCAGCTTCACCATCGTGTTCTCAAAATGAATTCCCTTGCAGAACACCCTCCTCCCACTTTTCTCTACCTTGGCAGCCGATTTATTTCTTCCTGACATGAATTATACCTTTTAGTATTGTATTTGCTGATCATCTTTCTCTCCTCTAATAGAATGTAGGCTCCTTGAAAGGCAGCTCTTCTAGACCTTCTCTCTTCTAGAAAAATTGTCTCATGTTCTACCCAGGTGCTACTAATTTACACCAAGGCTGGGGTTGCTCCTCTTATCTCTGGTTACTTTAGCCTCATACTTCCGAATTTGACTAAATCAAACAGGGCAGAGTATATAGGCCTTCTCTCTTCTAGAGCCCCAGGTCAGGCAGGATGCCTGCTGCATAGTTGATATCCACTAACATTTGTTGAATGAATGACTTTTCATAGGCTCTTGTTTTAAATGTAGTAGGATGTTCTTTTTTTTTTTTTTTAATTTATTTATTTGTCAGAGAGAGAGGGAGAGCGAGAGCGAGCACAGGCAGACAGAGTGGCAGGCAGAGGCAGAGGGAGAAGCAAGCTCCCTGCCGAGCAAGGAGCCTGATGTGGGACTCGATCCCAGGATGCTGGGATCATGACCTGAGCCGAAGGCAGCCGCTTAACCAACTGAGCCACCCAGGCGTGCCAGGATGTTCTTGATTAGGCTCTTTAATCAATACAGAAAACACCTCCTTGGAGAATTTTTCACATAGATCACTGAATTGGAAAGCAGCTTGAATTATCCTTGTGGCGAAAGAGGAGAAACCAGGAAGAACAGTATAATTAGACCTCAGCAGGCTGGATTCTGTTTCAAGTTACATATGATATCATAGCAGGACGTATGAGCAATACAGAAAATGAGTGGTTGTTCTGGACCATTATCTGTGGTCTTTCAAAAATGGTAGCTCTTGAGTTTTAAGGGAAAAACAACAAAAATGTGCATGCTGTTTAACTAATGGAAATAGAAAAACAGTGCCTCCCAGATCTATATATTTTTTGCTCAGATTTCTAGTCCTTTATTTCTTTTTCTTTTTTTAAGATTTTATTTCTTTATTTGAGAGATTGGGAGTGTGAGAAAGCACAGGTGAGCTCAAGGGTAAAATCAGGGTGAACGGCAGTGGGAGAGGGAGAAGCAGACTCCCTGCTGAGCAGAGAACCCCACGGGGCCCCATCCCAGGACTCCGGGATCGTGACCTGAGCTTAACCCACTGAGCCATCCATGTGCCCCTCTCGTCCTTTATTTCCAGCCAGGGGCTGGAAGCTTCTACAACACTGCCTTGCACCATGGTCCAAGCTGACCCTGTGCGTCTCCTTTCTTCACCATCGGTTCTTCCCGCTGTATCCCATTACCTTTGGTGACCTCTCTCCACCCAGTTGCTCCATCTCCACACGTCACCCTCATCCTGTCACCAGTTCTGCTGTGTTCTTTTCTCACACCTCTCACCTCCCACCTCCTCCCTGGCCAGGCTTCTGCAGAGCCTTCTCCCGCACCCACCTGGACTCCCCCACCTGTACTTCTGCCATCTCAGACTTACTGAAATGCAGCTCATTTTCCACTCTTCTGTTAAAAATTTCTCTACCAGGCTCTGAGTCAGTAGAAGAATGAGGACAGACAAGGTCCTTTGTAATGTGTCTGCAGTTCACTCACTTCCCAGCACCCGCTCCTGTCTCCCGGCCATGCTGAGCTACCCGCCTCGCCTGTAGACACTTCTGTAGTTACACATGCTGGGTCCTGTCTCTGCATCGCCCCTTTGCCGTCGTCTTCTCTGTCGACGTCTGTTCACTCATAGGTTCCTAGTTCACCTGTTAACCTTCTCAGTCCATCCTTCCCAAGCCCTGTTAACAGACTTAAAAAAAAAAAAATCTATCACAGTTAAGACGTGCACACCTCTGACATCATTGTTGTGTGCTTTTTCACCCGTCCGGGTCTGCAGGACTCCGAGCCTGTGGTCAGCAACTGGGACTTGACTAGACGTAGTACCTAATGGAGAATAAGTCTTCATAGGTTTCTTTTTCTGAAATAATAAACGCCAAGGAAAATATTGTAGGTGAAGAACAAATGATAACTTTTATCGACACCATTTTCAAAACCTTATACCAGTAAAAGGGAGGGAAAAAACTCCCATATTTGTCATGCATAAATTTGAGCCATAGTCTAATAACAGCAGACAGGCATGCTGGTTAGCATTTAGGGTGTGCTTCTAAGCACTTGGCATGCATTAATTGATCCCAGCGTCTCCTGGGGGAGGTAATGTTATCATCCCATTTTAAAGATAAACTTAAGTCAGAGCAGGATAAGTCACTTGACCATGGTCACACCACAGCTAGCAGGTGGCTTCCAAAAATGTGCCTTTAATTCCAGAAGTTTCCCCTCTGCAGGCCCCGGCAGACAAGACAGTGAGTGAACTGGAGTTTACCACAGTGTAATTTTTCCTTGAGAAAGAGAGGATGTTCGGAACAGCTGTTACCAGTGATTTAACCTAAAAAGTAATGCGCTTCCGCGTTCCTTTTAGGGCCCTGCACCTTCTACGTGTGTTGCAGTGCTTGCAGTGTCCACATTTGATATTTTGACCTACAGATTTCTCAGACAGCAGCTGCAGATACTTTCAAAAATAAACTCGATAAGCCAAGGAAGTGGGCTTGCCGGAAGAGGAAGAAAGTTGGCTCCCTCGTGGAAAATGAACTGAAAGTTCTCCCTCTCCCAAGCATGCTTTCCCTGTACTTCTGGCTGATCCAAGACTGCACTGTAGTAGCAGACCACGCTTGTCTTTATTTTTTGTTTCCGTCTTTCCCTACAATTTAAAATACTTCTTGGGGCATCTGGGTGGCTCAGTCGTTAGGCGTCTGCCTTCGGCTCAGGTCATGATCCCGGGGTCCTGGGATCAAGTCCTGCATCGGGCTCCCTGCTCATCAGGGAGCCTGCTTCTCCCTCTCTCTCTGCCTGCTTGTGATCTCTCTCTGTCAAATAAATAAATCTTAAAATAAAATACTTTCTTTCAAGCTCTATAAACAAAGGGGCAAGGGAGGCCTTGGCTTGTTTTTAGGTTAAATGGCATTTCCTACCACCTGAGGATGGGGGCGGATCTATCTGTGGGACCCCTACCCGAGACTCTAGGGCTGGACAAGGTGTAGCCACAGTTCCTTATGGTGTACAGGGAGGAGAAGAGTTCTAGGTAGAACTACTTGGTTTTTTCACAAGAGGCAAGAGGGAAGCCCACAGAAACAGGCAGGTTCCTTCCCTTCTTTGTAAGGACAGGGTCCTTCACAGGGGGTCCCCACGAGAAAGGTGAGGTATGTGTCTTGCTTTGTGGCTTTTCTGGAGGGCTTTGCAGCCATTTTGTACCCAGACCATCTATCGCTTTAGATTAGTCCCTGTGTGTGTCAACACAGCGGAAAATGACGCTAGGCACAGTATGTGTGCTGAAATGACGCCTGTTTGGGGCTGTGTTCTCTTATTTTTCTCTTTAAACATTATACCAGACCTCCTAGTTACCCTTTCCATAGGACCTTACCCAGCCTCGCTGCTTCCATATCTTCCCATCGTACCTGTCACCTGTAACGTGCTCAGACATCTTTGCCTTGGTTTCTTACATCGCCATCTCTCCCCCAAGTAGACTAGAAGTGCCAGGAAGGCAGGGAGTTTTATCTGTTTCCTTCCCAGAGATAACTTCGGTCTATGGAACCAGACCCTTTGGAGCCTGGGTCACACTCAAATATGGTAAAATGGCTACAGACCACATACCCCCAGCTCTCTGCCCAAATGTATACCAACCACCCGCACTTGGCAGCCAGCAAATATTTAGGTATGAGGAAGGTGCTCAAAGTTTTCTGATTAACCAAGATTGGGTTTCATTTATCAAGAGCCTTAAATGACTCTGAAAGTTTTTATCACCTGAGGTGCTTCTCCTTAATCCTAGTTGATTCATAAAGCTGTCAGGGGAAAAAAAAAAGTGCTTTTGATTATATATGGCTCTTCATGCCTCCAAGATAGTCTTTAAAAAAGCAATTTAGCTTTTTACTATAATTATGTGCTAAACTTAATATTTTCTGAGTCTTGCCAGAATACCATTTTTCTCCTTTCAGCAGACTTTTTATGATTTAGAGTTCGCGCAGCAACTATACTACATACTTCTATATCTCTAAGACCTCACACCATTTGCCTGCAGAGCTCAAATGATACCATCTTACCCACAAAATTAATCATTTTTTAATATTAGCAGATACTGAGTCCACCATCAGATTTTCCCTAACTGCAGAAATGCCCTTCACGGCTCATTTTTCTACCCCCGATTCTATCCAGTATCAATTCCAGCATCTTAGGTCCTTAACACTTGGGATTTGGAACAGCCCTTTATCTGTCCCAACACCAGCATGCTGAAGAAGCTACAGCGATTTTCTGTGAACTCTTCTCCAGCCTTTGATTTGTCTCATATCTTGGGGCTATTACTTAAATTGTTTTTCTCAATTGCTGGAATATTACTGTTTTAAAGATTTCATTTATTTAAGGAAGAGTGAGCAAGCTTGAGGGACCGTGCAAGGGGGAGGGGCAGAGAGAGAAGCAGACTTCCGCTGAGCAGGGAGCCTGATGGCGGGACTCGATCCTAGGACCTGAACTGAAGGCAGACGCTTAACCAGCTGAGCCACCCAGGCGCCCCTGAAGTACTCTTGTTATGAGTACCTAGTGAGATGGTGGAGAAAAGAAAAATTGTCTGTCTCATGTTCTACTCAGGTGCTACTAATTTACACCAAGGCTGGGGTTGCTCCTCTTATCGCTGCTTACTTTAGCCTCATACTTCAGAATTTGACTAAATCAAACAGGGCAGAGTATATAGGCCAGTCTGAAGAAAAGCTGATTTCATACTGAAGCACCATTTTTATAATCTTCAATTTTCTTTCATGCCTGGCACCTTTTAGTGAATGCAGTTAATTTTATTCTTAGCATTGGCAAAAACCTTAGTAGCCAAAACACACACGAATTTAATACCGGCTTCTGTAGTAGTAGTCTATTAATATCATTGTGCCATGTGGTACCAGAATTCTGAAAATATATCTGGTACAGGGTATTTTTTTTTTAACTTTAAAGATTAAGTCATTTTGTATTCTCTTAAAATCTTGCCTAGGACTACCTAACATCCAACCCTTTTATGTTTCTCATAAAAAAGAAAATCAGACTGTATGCAATTGTTTAGAATACACCAATTCAGAGTGTTCTGGACAACTATCTCAGTAGTATTTAATCTTATCGTTCATTCATTTAACATGTATTTTTTGAGCTATTTTTTTTTCTTTTTTTGGGGAGGTGCTATTTTCAATAGCTGTAATTTGAGCTATTCTCTGTGTCACAGATTGTGCATGTGCTGTGTGTGACCTTTGCTTTGTTACATCTTCTGCGGTACTCATGGTGGGTCAGGTGCTGTTCTAAGTGCATTACAAATATTATCCCAGTTTATGCCTCATCATACCCTGCCCCGATCAATGGAAGTAGCTCCTGTAAAGTTTGCCATTTTATAGATGAAGAGAAGGAGGCACAGAGAGGTTAACTGACTTGCTCAAGATCACAGAGCCAGGGTTCGAGTCCAGGCAGCCTACCCCCAGAGTTCATATGTTTAACCACTCCACCATGCTGCAAGATTTCCTGTTTCCTTGGACCCTGTGTTCTGCTGGCTCCTAAGGAGCAAGAAGCAGGAATCACTGTCGTTTCTGCACTGGAATTTTAGAACTTGGACATCCTGGAGGCCTGTCACTTTGTTTTGTTTGATCTCACTTCAAGTCAGGACAAAGCACAATCGTGTTCTTTCCACGCCCACCTCATCCCATAGTCCACCTTCGATGCAAAGAGTCAGCACACTTTCTTTAAAGGGCCAGGTAATAAACATTTTAGGCTCTGCAGGCCATATACCATCTCTGTGACATACTTTTTTTTTCTTATCATAATCTTTTAAAAATGTAAAAACTACTCTTAGCTTATAGGGTGTTTAAAAATGAACCATGAGCCATCTGCTCCATGCCATTGATCATTTGTCCTTCTTTGGTTACTCTTTGTTCTTGTCAGCTGACTCTGTTTCAGACTCTCACGTCTTCCACCCTCCTACCACAGGGCCTTTGCGTATGTTCTGCCTACACTGTCTTGTGGAGAATGGTCTTGGAGCTCTCAGACCTTATCAACCTTGGCCTTCTATAGATCACATTTCAGCCATCCCTTCCTCATGGATGTCTTACTGCATATCCCAGGTCCAGTCAGCACTTACTTTTTTGGGTTTCCTAGCCATTCATAAATGTTATCACCATAATACTGTCATATTTATTGGACAATGACATCATTGTCCTTTTGGCTGTTAGCCCTGTGAGTGACCCTTGCTCCCCAGTGTGTTTCTCCCAGAGCAATGCCCTAGCTTCTACTCTTGTCTCCCTAAAGTCTGCTCTCCACTCAGCAACCAGAGCCATCTTTAAAACTTAAATCTGATTGAGTCATTTCTGTTAAACGTGAGTAAACTTGCTGTTTCTTTACATAGCCAGCGTGGCCTTCCTGGGTCATGCCCTTCCTGTCTGTGTCCACCACCTTACCTTATACTCCATCCCCCCATCCACTGCCCCCTAAGCTCATTGTCTTTCTCTTCATCATGCTAAGCCTGACCTCTGGCCAGAGCCTTTGCATTTGCTCTTCCTCTTGCCCCAACCGACCCCCTCACCTGGACTCTTTCAGCCTTCTGTGTCTTGATGGCCTTCCCTTGACCATCCTATTTTCAGTGCTGCCCCGATTCCTTCCCCATACATCTGTTACAGTCACCAGTTAATAGATTAGCCCCCTTTCCTTTTTCTGTATACTTTTGACTTTATTTTTTCTTATTTATTCACTCATATTGTGCCACACCCACTAAAATACATGTTCCAGGAAAGTAGAGGCTCTGTCCTGCTCACAAGTCCACCATTAGTCTCTGGACTAGCACTTGGCACTTGGCGAAAGCACCACAAATATTGTTGGTTGGATGCCTAATGGCTAGTATGTGGCATAGAGAGCCACTTAATAGAATGGCTCATTGGGGCACCTGGGTGGCTCAGTCGGTTAAGTGTCTATCTTCTGCTCAGGTCTTGCTCCCAGATTCCTGGGATTGTTGAGTTCCCCCAAAATTGGGTACCCCAATAATGGGTCCGTGATTAAAGGAGCGAGACTGATACAAAGCGAAGGTCAAGCAAAGCTTTTTTTCACGCCAAGCATCAAGAATCAGACCAACTGACCGTCAAACAGACCGGTTGGGGCAGCCCCTTACAGAGAGGACGACCCCTCCCTGCTTTCCAGACTAACTTTTATAGAGCAAAGTCCATGTGGTTGGGCCTGGCCACACACAGATGGCTAATTGAATTACAATTCACCTCATAGTAGCTATGCAACCCAGCCCACCACCTCAGTAGCTAGGAGACAGCCCCCACTGATTTAACGTCTCCACCTGACCTGACCCACCCTTGCATTTGGGTGGATACCTGGGACTGGTTTCCCGGACTTGCTTTTAAGTAAGTTCCCCTGGGGGTGGGGGGGGGAGCAAGGTCAATGTAAGTTTTACAACAAAATGGCAGTTCAACTGGGGTGGAGCTGCTCTGGCTGAATAGGCCCTTACAGGATCAAGCCTTATATCGAGCTCCCTACTCAGTAGAGAGTCTGCTGCTCCCTCTCCCTCTGATGCTCGCCCTGCTTGTACTCTCTCTCTGTCAAATGAATAAATAAAATCTTAACAAAAAAAAAAAATGGCTCAGTGGGCGGTGAATTAAATTAATGCATGACCCCCTTTTTGCTCCTTAACAATTGGCACACATTTGTTTCAACTCAAATACTTCACTGTCCATTGACTAAAGAAAAAATATCCTGATCTCTGCAATTTACTTGATCTCTGCAATTTGGCATACCTCACTATTAAAATTCGGTGCCATGTTGACTTCTGTCATAGTCAAGCTTAAGTATTCATGATTCCTGATTGTGCATTATATGGATATCCCTTCCTCATCCCCACACCTGCTTTTTCACGGCCTACCAGCTCAGACACTTCTAGCTCACCAGAATTACTTTCCCCTTTAAATTTCTAAAGCATTCAGTAGGCAGTGTGTCTGTTACTCATACAGTAATCAGTGTAGATTCTCTCGCCCAGAAGAGATATTCCGATTAAATATGTAACAATGATGATACATTCTCAGTTCAGACGAAGGTTGTCTATATCTCATCCGTAATGCTTGAGTCACGAATTTTTGGTGTCTCAGTTTTGTGAATGAATTTTGGTGTCTCCTGCTTCTCTCCCTGAAGCAGGAATCCAGAAGCTGGCATCTGGGGCAAGCATTTGAACCATCGGCAAGGAATGCTTTTAGCTGCAGATAACCGAAACCCTAGTCATTAGTGGTAGGGAGCCCCAGGCTGGGGCAGTGATGCAGAGATGTGATCTTTTTGTATCTGTCCACCTCCCCGTCCTTAGTCCTTATCAGCTTCTACATCTGGATGTTTATCAATTAACCTTGTCAGATGGCCCTTGCTCTGCTAGGGAGAAGGTAGAGAGATAGAAGGGCAAAGGAACAAGGGCTCCCGGACTACTCGGTGTGCTGAGCCTTCTCATCTAGAAAGTGAAGCCTTCCAAGAAACCCCAGCTAGAGGTCCAAGCAGATGTCTGCCAGCATCCGATTATCCAGACTTGGCTGTCACATTGGCCTTCACTTTTCTGCAAGGGAGATGGGTGGAATGTTTGCCTTGTTCATTTCTCTGGTCGAAGAAGTACTGGGGGCAGGGGGGCAGGTATGGCTTTGGTGTAGCTTATCAACAGTTTCTGCTACAGCGCATCTTTCAGGCAGGAGAGGAGGCTAATCAAATCTCGGAGATCCTTTAAATGAAAAATTAATAGTACCTACTAACTGAGGAATGTCATCAGCATGACTATCCTGAAACTCAGTAGACTACTAAAGAGAAATCTGTGGGGATCTGTTTTTTTATCATATTATTACCTGTAGGCAGGAGAGATTCTAATAGTACAGCATTAAAGGTAGGTAACTTTTTTTTTTTTAAGTAATCACCAATATGTGGTGGATTGAATCCTACATGAGCCTCAAATTCAAATTCATTTATAAAATATATGTATTAATGAATTAATTAACTTGGAGAATTAACTAGTTAACCAGTTCACCCTAGTTAGTGAGGTCATGGTTGGAGAAGACATATATATATACATACATACACATATATATGTTATATGTATATATATGTGTATATTTATATGTATGTACAACTATATACATATATTCATGTATATATATACATAATTATATTCCCTTCAGATAGTGAAAAATTTTCACGAGTGAAAAGATTCATATATGTTATTATATGTAATTATTATATATAATTATTGTATATAATTATATATATAGTTTATTATATCTACATACCATTATTATTATCATTATCATTACCATTATTATTATTATTTGCCTTCTACCTTCATAATTTGTGCCTTAACAGGATTGGGGGTTTGGAGTACAGGTCTTATTTTTTTTCACATTTGGAGTCCCGGAAAATACAGTTTTATCTATTAAAGAGCTCTTATTCTTGCTCAGTCGTGAGAGTATTAGTGGAACGGTACATAGCAGTATCCTCTCCCTTTGACCCCTTGTTCCTGAACTGTAACTTACGTAAAGAGAAGTACCTAAAGAGTTTCGAAAAGAGCAGGGTGCCTAACACAGTACCCAGCTCTGTGGGTTTTCAGAACCGGGAGAGCTGACCCCCAGATCCCGGCGCCGCCTGACCAGCCCCCAGAGGCCTCTGTCCCATCCCCCTGCCAAGTCACAGACCCCACCCCTTCCCCCACCCCCATCACCAACGTGCGGCACCTCCTGTGAGCTCTGGCAGCGGAGTGGAGGGCTTCCTGTTTTCATAGCTTATATAAATGGCATCAGGCCGTGTGTCCAGCTGTGCATTTGACTCCTAACAGTGCCTTCTGGTGGGAGAGGCTCTGGCTTTTTCTTACTTAGCTCTGCCCCTCCTGAATCTTCTGTTCAGAACCCTGAAGACTAAGCTTCCGTTCTTTTACCTTTTCTCACGTTTTCTGGCAACTTCTAACTTTCCTAATTTCACAGCAGTATTTTGGATCGCGCTTTCTCCTGGAACACACTGACTCTTCCACCATTGTAGTCTCCAGGTTAAACTCTGGGAGCACCAGGAACCAGGGCAGAAGGGAAAACAGTTTGGTTTGTTTACCTTTTGAAAAATTTGCTTTATCTTCACTCTCTGTTTCTGACTCTCCGAGACTCTTTCTTCCCCTTTCTAGTTCAGTAAACATATGTGTGTCTGAGCGTCTTCCTCTTGAGGCTCGCCCCTTTGGTCCTGGGTTGGTCTTACCTTTTGGGAATTGAAAGCAGTTCTGTTTCTTCTCACCGCCTGCCCCCCCCCCCCCATCACCGCGGTGTCGGGAGTCCAGTGCTTGTCCAGTTCACCTAAACCACAGGAATCACAGCTTCCTGGATGTCACTTCCTCTCCTTTGTCCTACAAAGGGGCAGCAGAAGGTCAGAAGGTCAGAAGTCTTAGTAGACACTAGGAAAGAGTAAATACAGCTCTTTTAGAGAATGCAAATAGTGAATTGTTTTGCGTGACTTAAACAAAAAGGAATTAAAACTGGTACCTGAAGGGAACATCAGGCAAGCAAGGGCAAGTGAACTCCTTCAAGGTCAGCCTTTATTTAGAAATACAAGGAGAGTCACCTTTGTGATGGAGTATATCCTTCATCAGAGTAAACTCTCACGTGCTGACACATAAAATTTCATTATCAGCAATTTATTTCCTCCTAGAAATGTCCCTTTGACCCTTTAACCTTCTTATTAAAGTCAGATACTCCTGAGATGATCAGCATTTTCCCCTCATTCTTCAGAAGTATTTCTAATTATTGGACTTTAAAGGCCATAAAAGCTGTCTCCTATCAATTGACAGACGCTAAGATGTGTGAATGTGATGCGAATATTCCACTGTGTTCCACTAAGGGATTGTGTCATTGTGAGTTCTTTGATTATTTACAAGGAAATTATGATGCCCAACCTCACACTTCCCTCAACGGGCCCCTCCTCGGCATTTTCTTGCACCTTGCGAGTCGCTTTCCAAAACCGCTCACCTGAGTCATGTCGCTGAACAGAGCTGCCCCACAGTAGAAGAGTTGGTGGAAAAGTCCATCTCTGTCCCCTTTCTGTGTCCCCTGCTATCTGTGAAATCTGAGGTTAGCAAAATGCCAGTGTGTTTGGCGTTCTTTGGGAAGATGCAGCATCATTACAACATAACTGTGAGCTGGTGGTTTAATTGTGTCCAAACAGATAATTGAATTCATGGACATCTAAATTTAATTCCAGAAATCAAAGCTATGGTAATAAGAACTGGACCTGAGTTCTCGTAGGCCAAGTAATTTAATTCCTCAGCCAGTTGAACTATTATGTATTTCTGTTCCTTGTTATTATGTGAGTAAATTGCTTGGGCAGAGGCCTTGATGGATGATGGGTGTATATTGCACTCCCCCCCCCCCCCCCCCCCCCCCCCCCCCCCCCCCCCCCCCCCCCCCCCCCCCCCCCCCCCCCCCCCCCCCCCCGTGGCTAGATACATGCTAGAAACACAGTTCTTTTCACAAGCACGTTTTTCTATCTGGAGCATTAGGTGCAACAGTCAAATGATAAAGGAGAGGTTGAGGCAGGTTCCCAGGAGTACCCACAGCCTGATTTTGACTGTCCCACCTGGAAGCACAATGCGGTTGTATCCGCAGATGACATAGATCGCATACTGGGACCTTGTCATTCCGTTCATGCTGCAGGACAGTGGCCATGCTCACTTCATGGCTTAAGGAGAATACTGGTTTGGTTTGATTTTTCCTTGGCTTTACCTCAATTTTGTACTTAATTTAGAGCTGAATAGTATTTGTGCCTATAATCTGATGGAAAACAGAAGAGAATAAGTTGGCTGGTGGCACGCATTGGATCATTATTCTGTGCACGGTAATACAATATTGCGATTCTGTGGAAAAACGAGGCAGGTTACTGGGTAAAATTTGGAGCATCTGAGTGAGAAGCCATTACGTTCAGAATTCTTTGGAAATGTTGCATCGGTTAGACTTTTGTACAGGAATTCAGGTAATCAATAATGATGGCACCCCATTTATCTTTAAGCAGATAACAGTTTTTATATCAAACTGATTAGGGTCTTCTGTATTACACTTCATTTATTAACACACTAATAAATTATGATTAATGTTATTCTGCTTGTAAGTTCCTCCTTTTTCTCTAGCCACATGCTTCTTTGGATGTATTCACTTATTATCCTTGCTACATATTTAATCAGAATTAGAAAGGTGTTCCACTTGCCAAGCAGGACACACATCTATAGAACATCTATAAAAGTTCCTTAAATTATGAGCTAACTGATTAAAGGAATTCTTCTAGTGCTATATTCCATCTTCTTACATACCTTTTTCTTTTTCATCCTCTGCAAAATGACCGGTGGTTGTCCTTCTGGCTCAGTTTGTGGGAGCCTTTTGCCTTCTTCCTTTCTGTCTTCCCACACCATGGAATCCTACCGTTCTCATTCCCCAGCGTGTTTGAAACCTGACTCCGTACACACTGCCCAACCAGCTTTTCCTAGGTGAGAGTCAGCTGTGGGATCATAATTCCCCACTACTTTTTTCATGTAAACTTGTCAGCATGGCAACCCCTCCGTCTTACTCTGGTGGTGCTTCCTATCAAATGAGACCCACGGCAGAGGCTTGCTCGGTTGCACATCTTTTGCCTGTATTGTTTCTGTGATCCGAGCAAGGATGCAACATGGATTTCTCCCGTCTGGCCAGATGGTGTGTGACATATATGCTTCTGCTGTTTAACACGTTCCTGTCTTCATTTGTCACCTTTCAGATGCTCTCGCCCATGTCTGCGCTGCAGGTACACAATTTCCACAAGGATATCTTACTGGGGCTTTCTCATTTTGTCCCAGACATACCCCTCTTCCTCCATCCACATGTGCTGATTAATTTCTTACCACTGTGCATCAGTAGATACATATTTAATGCCTTACATATTATTTCTGGTCCCCTTCCCAATTGCACTGTGATTTACTGGCTGTCTGTTACCATTCTTCTCAACATTGCATATTCCAGTGGTTCTCAGAATATCATCCCCTAACTTTCAGCTTCATATCACCCAGGAAGTTGTTAGAAATGCAGATTCTCAGGCCCCATCCTAGCCGCACTGATTCAGAAACCCTGAAGGATGATGCATGGTGCTCTGTGTTTCAGGAAGCCTTCCACGTGATTCTGATAGTCGCTGACATTTGAGAACCCCTGAAGTACTCCATCATCTACAGCGCTTACCCAAGAGGGAAGAGTAGGGAGCACAGCTCTGTAGTTTCAGTAGGCATCCCTGACAGCTGGGTCTTACAGGTTTATTTACCCCAGTTTTTTCTTCCTCGTCCGTATCCAGTTGAAACTTTGAATCGCAATATTTGACGGAGTTTCCACTTTTACTATCTACCATGCAGATGCTGTGTGGTATTTTCATACAGAGTATGAGAAGTCATCTGCACACAGTGAATTCAGTTTGGGTGTCCTCCTTCCTCTATCCTGTTGAATAGGCTTTATTTTTTTAGAGCAGCTTTAGGTTCACAGAAAATTTGAGTAGAAAGTACAGAGCGTTCCCCTCTCCCCCACCTCCCCGGCCACTCCCACATTTCCTCTGTTGTTAACGTTTTCATCAGTATGGTACATCTGATGCCTCAGTATCAATACATTACTTATTAGAGGTCACTTTTTGTGTTACACAGTTCTGTTTGGTTTTGGCAAATGCATGTGTCCTGTGTTCACGGTTAGAGTATCGTACAGAGTAATTTTACTGCTGCTGTACAAATCCCCTGTGCTTTACCTGTTCTTCCCTCCTTTTTTCACCCTGACCCCCCCCAGGAACCATGGATCTTTTTAATGGTCTCCATAATTTTTGCCTTTTCCAGAATATCATATAATTGGAATCATGGCATACACCTTTTGCAACTACATAAACTAAGAAGAGCTGTGGCCAGGGGTAAAACACTATAGAATTGGGGCACCTGGGTGTCTCATTCGCTTAAGCATCTGCTTTTGGTTCAGGTCACGATCCTGGAGTCCTGGGATCGAGCCCCACACCCGGTTCTCTGCTCATCAGGGAGCCTGCTTCTCCCTTTCCCTCTACCCCTCCACTTGTGCTCTTTCTCCCCCTCACTCTGTCTCTCAAATAAATAAATAAAATCTTAAAAACCAACCAACCAACCCCAGAACACTGTAGATCTGCTGCGCTGGGATTCGTACTCTGACCTACTGGCTTCAAGCCTTGTGTATGGTTTTCCTTTGGTGCCACAGTCCCTCTCGAATTACCAAAATCCTTTGCTATAGAGGCCCCTCCCTCGTTCCTGAAATTTGTTTAAATGACTGTTACTGTTATTTTTATATTTCCTGCTCCAGCGAAGACAAAGTAGTGGAAGTAGCAGAGGAGGAGGAAGTGGCTGATGTTGAGGAGGAAGAAGCCGAGGATGACGAGGACGACGAGGATGGTGATGAGGTAGAGGAAGAGGCGGAAGAACCCTACGAAGAGGCCACGGAGAGAACCACCAGCATCGCCACGACCACCACCACCACCACGGAGTCTGTGGAAGAGGTGGTCCGAGGTAACTCACTGTTTACTTGGATCTCCCCTGTTAGGGAAAAGGAAAGCATCATGCCAGAGTTTGACATTCTATCCAGCCTACCACCACCGCCTTCCCCCACCAAAAATAAAATTCAGAGTCACAAGTCTTGTGCTTGTTAAACTCTCTTGGGTCTAACAAGCCGTCCACCAGTTCATTTCAAATAACGTGCAATCCTGATTTAAGCCTGTTTTATGCCTTGTTTATGCTGCTGGGCACATCCCACCTTGTTCTGCAGGACCCCACCCCAAGCAGCTGCCATCTCTCCTGGCTGAGGCCAAGTTAGGTGACCTCCGTGGCATGCCCCCATAGTGGGAATTTATTACAATCTACCTGTTGCCTCTTTTACCACCTGGACTACAAGCTTCCTGAGGGCTAGGACTGGCTTTTACTGATTGTCATGCAGAGCGCCTGCCTTGTAGAAAGTTTTAGTTAAATCTTAGTGGAGTGGATGGTTGGAATGAAATTTCATTAAAGAAGAACTGCATTTGGTGAGTTATCACATTATTTTTTGTGTGAAATTTAACTTGGATGATTTTTGTGTTGTCTTTACACTGCTTTATTGAGGGGAGTGGCAGTGCCTTCTTTGAGAGGTAGATGGTGTGTTAGTATCTTGAGACTTTTTCTTCTGTTTAATTAATACTCCTGTTAATTAATACTCCTGGTAATGTTGGGACGTGAATGAACTAACAGACTTCCTTTTTTGTCTCCGTGAAATAAAAGCAAGCATTGAGTTTACATTAAACAACCAAATGTTATCATAGCAACTAGTGAACCATTGGGTCACAGTTCTTCAAGGTTATGCATTTATTTTGCAAATGGTGATAGACCATCGTAGATGTAGACGGGGTGAATACAGATGGATGAAGTTTAAATGTATTCAAATACTTTTAAAGTCTGTGCACACGTGTTACAATATTGTGAGTCTTCCCCTCACTTTTTATTGAGGTAAGATGAGTTCAGCTCTGTTGTTAAATTAGAGCTTAACATGGGTTACACCTTCATTGAGGCATAATTTACATATAACATCCACTCATTTTTCAGTATTTAAGTGTATAATTCAGAGGCTTTAATAAATTTACCAAATCATGCAACTGTCATCACAATCCAGTCTTACAGCATTTCCGTCATCCTGGTAGGATTCCTCATCCCTCCTATTCTCACTGCCAACCCTAAGCAATACATCAGTCCGTTTTATGTCTCGACAGATTTGTCTTTTCTAGACATTTAATACAAGCGGCGTCATACATGGCCTTCTGTGCTGGATTGTTTTTGAGGTTCTGTGCTTTAACTTATATTTTAAAACGGAGATGATTCCAAGTGGCACACTCAGAGTTAACTTAAAAATTCATTGAAAGAGTCACATATTCATTACAAAATAGAGCAGAAGATAGACTGCTTTGCTGTATCGTTCCCCACTTAATGACAACTTCTTTTTGCATTTAGCACATAAAGGCTTCCGTAAGCAGGTACACATTTGTTTGAACCATGGTTTTTTTCAATACCCAAAGCATCCTTTCCTGGAGTGTGTTTCGTGTGCCTCTTAGGACCATCTGTGGCTAATGAACTTGCTAGTTTCTATTTTCCTAACGGGGAAAGGACAGATTTTTTAGAGCTTCTCCTCCTGAAACCTTCAGGATGTGTGACTACAGATTACAGGACCTAGTATTCTGCAGTGGCTCTGAAGTCCTCATGGTCTCCACCAAGAGAGCGGCTTACATAATCAATGCCCACTACTCAACACTCGTTTTTGGAGCACCTTTTTGGTATAAGCCATTTTGCTGGGCTTAATGGATCCCATGATGAGAATACACAGGATGAGAATACACCTTCATGGATGTTCAGATATGGTAGGAAATTTAAGTCAAAGAAACACAGAGTCATCTGTGTTTAAAAGTATGAGCCCAGAGCCTACTACAAAGAGTAAGCCATGAGAGAAGGCTCTACAGAAGAGACGGAATCTGGATTAGAAGTAGAAGAGCTCGGAGTAGGTCTACCCGTGGATTGTATTCTAGTTAAGATAGCAACCCAAGTTTGCCGTGGGAAGGTACAGGGCATGTTTGGGAGACAAGGTCAGTCCAATTTAAACAGGGGCAGGTGTCTTTAGATGAGAGAGTTACAGGAAGATTGGGCTGGGGCTAAAATGTGGAGAATTGCAATGTCAAGCTGGCAAGTATGAGTATCAGCTGAGGGTGATCACTGCAGGACCTTTTGTGTATGTGCTGAGGATTTTTCTGGTAGAAACAATGAAGAGATTTTGTTATGATGTTCCTGCTGTGAGAGGATGGGTGAACAGGGGGTAGCTTAATTAATGAAGTAGAATGAGAAAGTGCCACATAAACTTAATGCCGATATTCCACACCAAGCCCAAGTTCTCTTGAGATAATATGGTCGTCTTGTGTTCTAAATAAGTCCAGTTCTTTTGCGTGAGTTTTTCTCTCAATGTAGCATTATTAGCTAAGATAGAACATAGAGAGATAAAGGTTACAGTATTTTCTGTACAAAGATGAAGGCAATTAAAAAAAAGAGTTGTTTTTTTTAAATCTCCAGCCTAGGGGGTTGTTTTTTTGTTTTGTTTTTATTTAAGAAGCTAGCCGTAAAAGGTAACAAGTTAATAATGTTAATGGCAAGAAAGGCAGTTAACAGTGACCTTCTAAACACACAACATGGTCATTTACAGTACCTACTGTTAATGCTAGAAACAGAAAAGCTTTTATTTTTTTTTTAATTTATTTATTTATTTGTCAGAGAGAGAGAGAGTACAAACAGAGAGAGCAGCAGGCAGAGCAGGCGGAGGGAGAAGCAGGTTCCTCGCTGAGCAAGGAGTCCAGTACGGGGCTTGATCCCAGGACCATGGGATCATGACCTGACCCGAAGGCAGAGGCTTAACCGGCTGAGCCTCCCAGGTGGCCCTAGAAGAGCTTTTAATAGGAATCGATCCATCCCATGGAAGACTCCTGAAATGGACAGAAGTGGAATTGAGGCAAGGCCTTCTGGGAAAGAAACATGGTATGTTGGGTCCATGTCAGAGAGTTGTCTGTATTCCCAGCTGACTCTTCCCTGATGAAGAAGACAGCAGTGCCATACCCGATTGCTGACTTTGTCAAACTTGACTTATAAGGAGCCTGCTCCCGTGCTGAAAATAAAAATCAGAAGCGACTTGCAAAGAAGAGATATTGAAAAGAGGCTCACGATCTAGTTTTCAATGTTAATGTTTCAGTGCCCGAGAGAAAATGTGATTTACAGCCCTACTTAATAAGAAAATTGTTTCTTCATTACCAGCATATTACCACTAATACAGTTCCTTAATGTGCTCTTCATAACAAAAACTCAGTCGTTCCATAACCTGTTTAAATTTGAATGAGATAGGTAGAGGGAAGGAAAGTATAGGACATTTCGGCGTGGTCATAAAATTTGCCACTGTATTGAATTAGAATCAATGATGCTGAAATGGGAGATGTCAGTTCTGTTACCAATTTCAGGGGAAAAAAACGAGCACCCTCCTACATCCATCTGGCTTTGGGATTTATTGGTTTGGGTACTTCAGAAAAACTTGGATATTGATCCTGTGGAATAAACCAATACCAATTTGAGTAAAACAACAGTATATTAGATTCTTGCTCCTGATTTTCTGTGATTCCAGAAGGGATAGCACTTCATAACCCAAGATGAAAGGGCAATTTCTTTTTTTTTTTTTTTTAAGATTTTATTTATTTACTTGAGAGAGAGCGAGAGAGAGAGTGAGAGAGAGAATGAGAGAGCATGAGAGGGGATAGGGTCAGAGGGAGAAGTAGACTCCATGCTGAGCAGGGAGCTGAAAGGGCAATTTCTGACTCAACCATAGATTCTAAACTCTGATTAAACTTTGGTATTATAATAAATGACATAATGTTTGATTGATTCTGGCCTGTTTTGTTCATGTAGAATGAATCTGCTTTTTTCCTTCTGCTCATTTATTCAGCAGGTAATCACTGTGCCCCTGCCGACACCAGGCACTCCGCTACTGTAGGAAAGTGTGGTGGGGAGCTAGCTATGTTGTAAGATGGACTTGCCTACCACTCCAGGGCAGTTAACTTCTATCTTTCAATCCTTGTAACTGTGCCATATGGTATAAATTTTATTTCTCCATTTACAGCTAAGGCCTGGAGAATTTTTTCTTTTAAGTGTCCATGGCCACGGATGTGGGAGGTGGTGAAGCCAGCATTCAGAATCAAATGGACCAGGTTATTTCTACTTCATTAATGTCAGAATTTCCTTTTTCCTTTTCCTTTTGTTTTACAAATACATACTGGCTCAGTTTATTGATTTGTGCTCCCTGGTAGATGTGTATTCCTTTGCTATAGTCATATATTCACTTACTGTTATCTCACACTGAGCCTTTCCTAAATTTTAGAATTGTTGAGGCAGCTGGGTGGCTCTTGTTAAGTGTCTGCCTTCAGCTCAGGTCATGATCCAGGGGTCCTAGGATCGAGCCTTGAATCAGGCTCCCTGCTCAGTGGGAAGCCTGCTTCTCCCTCTCCCACTCCCCCTCCTATGTTCCCTCTCTCACTGTGTCTCTCTCTGTCAAATAAATAAATAAAATCTGTTAAAAAAAAAGAAATTTTTAAAAAATTTTACAAATTTAGAATTATTATTTAAATGATGATTAGAGGTCAGCAAACTATGACATGGGCCATACATGGCCAGTCACCTGTTTTCAAATACAAAGGTTTCTTAGGAGACAACCAATCCCATTTACTTACCTATTATTCATAGCTACTTTCTTGCTCCAGAGGCAGAGTGCAGTAGTTGCAAGAGACACCGTATGGCCTACAAAGCTGGAGGTATTTACTATCTGGGTCCTTAGAGAAAAATCCCTGATATGGGTCCTGAGAAAAATAATAGGAGGGGCACCTGGCTGGCTCAGTTATTTAAGCATCTGACTTTTGGTTGTGGCTCAGGTCATGATCTCAGGGTCATGAGATCAAGCCCCCAGTCGGGCTCCATGCTCAGCGGGGAGTCTGTTTAAGATTCTCTCTCCCTCTGCCCCTCCCCCTGCCCACCTGCTCGCACTTTCTCAAACAACTCTGGGAAGAAAGGAAGGAAAGAGGAATATTAGGAAGTGTTTATATTTCAGATACTACCATGACAGGTTAATTTCACTAAGGTAGTTTTTTATTTTGGTTAGAGGCAGACTAATATAGTGTTCAAAGAGAATTTTTACTGATTTTTATGGCCTTAGGCTAGATGAGTAACCTTGGTTAAGTTTTTTCATGTGTATAGTGTAGATGCTGATAAGACGGTTTGTGTTTGTTGAACAAATTACGACAGCTGCTCTGTGTTCAGCATTTACCGTAATGCCTGGCACACAGTAAGTGTTCGGTTTGTTTTAAAAGCACATGCTGGGGGCGCCTGGGTGGCTCAGTGGGTTAAAGCCTCTGCTTTCGGCTCAGGTCATGTTCCCGGGGTCCTGAGATTGAGCCCCACATCGGGCTCTCTGCTCCGCAGAGAGCCTGCTTCCTCCTCTCTCTCCCTGCCTGCCTCTCTTGCCTACTTGTAATCTCTGTCAAATAAATAAATAAAATCTTTGAAAAAAAAATTATAAAAGCACATGCTGCCCAGAATCAAATCCCAGCTGTCATCCAACCATGTAAATTTGTGTCAATCAAATAGCCTTGAAGTCTCATTACTTCCCTCTGTAAAGTGGGGTTTAATAATACCAACCTCGTTTTAATGATTTGGTGAGGACTCAATGACGTGTAATCTATGAGAAACACTTAGCACAGTTCCTGGTAGACAGTAAATGTTCAATTAACCTGAAGTGTTATAGTTGTCGCAATCATAAGCATTATTCTGATTTTTCAGAGAACTAATATTCACTACTAAGTAGCAATGCCAAAGGTAAATGAACAGATAGATTTTTTTTAATTAGAAAAAGCATAAATGTGCTGTTATTATACCATATCTATTGGTATAATAGAGGTGATAGTTATAGATACATGCTAAGAAAAACAACCTAAACACAGATTATCTTTTATGAATATACATTGTATAGTAAAGTACCTGCAGTTAAATTTTATGTCTAGCTGAAAATTCAACCCGGATAATATTAAATGCGACTGCATTTCAAGATAGTGTTTCATTTCTTGCGGGTATTTTGAACCTCTTGGAAGTTCACATTAAATGGATGGAGACTGATACAGGTAGCACTTTAAGCATCGCATATGATGATGAAGTTAAAGAGTTTAATCTCATGTTGCTTGCCTTGGGCTAGATGACTGAACTCTACAGAATTAAATTGTTTCTCTTCCCCCTCTGGTAGTCATTAATGTGGGAGCAGCACCCTGTGATTTACTGCTGGATGTTCACCAACATCAACCAGACACTCTTAGGTTCTGGGCATTGCTCTGGTTCCTGGGGGCACAGGGATATGAATAGGGTAGCTCGCTCCGTCACATTGCTTCCAGCCATTCCTGCACGCTCCCTCCTGGGGAGAGACACGAGTCTCTTCCGTCTTGCTGGTAGGGCAC
>PISX010008350.1:0-82482 GCA_004024625.1 Mellivora capensis | reverse complement strand
AAAACATTAAAACTTTAGGAAATGTATAGAACCCCCAGAGCAGTTACAGCATTTACCCAAATGTAACCCAAGGTTTATCATTGATTTAGCAGTACCTCCTAAGTAACTTAGCATATCAAGGAAAAGCCTTATGAGTCAAAGAGATCTCATTTACAATTCTGGGTGGGCAAAGAGAAAATCATTTACATTTTCTTAGAAATATCTCAGTCTCTAGTGAAGACTTAATATTAACCAATTGTGAACTGTTGCAACAGCAGTTAAGCACAAAACGTGTTTACCAACAGATTTTAAAGCACAAACCCAGTTCCAGCAACCAGTGCCCTAGCATTTCATCCCATTTGTCATCCAAGCAAAACTTCAAAGCTTCAGGTTACCAAAGACTCTGAAAACCACTTTAACAATTACCCATTAAAACCCTGAGGCAGACAATTAATTAACCATCAGTTCAGTCATCCCCCTGCTAACAGATTTCACATTCCACCTGGGCCCATTCCACTTCAAGATGTCATGCTCTCCCGCCAGCAAGGGGGAGGGGCTAGGCAGTCCATGTCGGGCCAGAGAAGGCAAGGAATTCCCTGAAACAAAGGGAGTTTTGGCAGCTGCTTGGGAATGTTCCTTAAAGTCTCTGTCCTGAGTTAGACTAACCCCAGTTGGCTCCAGTTATAGCCCTTAACACACGAAATGAGTGAGGGGGAAGCCCCACATCTATTATGATGAACGGAGAGATGAAAGTCAGAGTCCCCTTACTCTCTGCTTGCCCCATTCCTTCAAACACAGCAACACAACAGAAAACAAAAGACAACAGAAAGATAACCACAGACCCAGCGGTCCTTGCCCAGAACATGCCACCAGTGGGGATTTTCTCAGTCCCCGCTGACCATCTAGGGGGACTCAAACCCCCCATCCCTGCCACCCAGGGGGACTCGAACCCCCTGGCAGGCCACTGACTGCCCAGGGGGACTCGAACCCCCTGGCGATCCCCTGACTGTCTAGGGGTACTCGAACCCCCAGTGGCCGCCTAGGGGGACTCAAGCCCCAGGTGACTACCTAGGGGGACTCGAACCCCCTGACCATCTAGGGGGACTTGAACCCCCGGACCTCCCAGGGGGACTCGAACCCCCTGTCCAACTACCAGCAGAGGGATGGGGCGTCCCCGTATCCACTCCAGCCCTGGGGAGCATGGCCACATCCAGCTTCTCCCTGGTGGGCTATACCCTGGAGCTCCACAACCAGACAGACAGACAAGATCCCAATACCTCTGGAGGCTTTCCCCAGAAATTCCGATGCTGGCTCAGTTCTCGTCGTTTGATCCCGGACAAGCCCCCAGTGTTAGGGTCCGTGATCAAAGGAACGAGACTGATGCAAAGCGAAAGTCAAGCAAAGCTTTATTTCGCACCAAGCATCGAAAATCAAACTGACCAGTCAGGGCCGTCTCTTACGAAGAGGTGATGACGACAACCCTGACAAGGTTGCTCCCAAGACGAGGCCGCTCCAGATGAGGCTGCTCTGGACGAGGCCGCTCTTGGCCAGGCCGCTCCTGATGAGGCCACTCCGGACAAGGTGCCTCGGTTCAGGGCAGCGAGGCCGCTTGTGGCAGTGCCCCAGCTTGGGGCGGCCATGCCACTCGCCGCAGTGCCCCAGCTCAGGGCGGCGAGGCCACTCTGGACAAGGTGCCATGGCTCAGGGCGGCGAGGCCGCTCATGGCAGTGCTCTGGCTCAGGGCGGCGAGGCCTCTTGCTGCGGTGCCCTGGCTTGGGGCGGCAAGGCCGCTCACGGTGGTGCCCCAGCTCGGGGCGGAGAGGCCACTCGCGGCAGTGCTGCGGCTGCTGGCGGCAAGGACACTCGTGGTGGTGCCACGGCTCGGGGCAGCGAGGCCGTTTGTGGCGACTAGGACGACCAGGACGACCACAACACTCCCAACGACCATGACGATGCTGCTCCCGATGACTACCCTAACAGCTATTCTAACGGCTATTCTAATGGCTATCCTAACTGCTATCCCAACGGCTATTCTAACTGCTATCCTAACAGCTATGCTAATGGCTACTCCTCCTACTACTCTCCCCCCCCCAGCCTCACAGACTAACCTTTATAGAGGTGGTTGAGCTCCGCCCACACACAGGTGGCCAATGAGATTTCAACTCACCATAGTAAATATATGCACACCCCACTGATTGGATGTCTCCATCCGGTTGGCCCGCCCCTGTATCCAGGGTTTGCAAGTAACTTCCTCTGGAAGGGGCGGGGTCAACCCAAGCCCACAACTAAATGGCTCCCTCTGGCCAACCAAGCCCCTACACTTCCCTCTCAACAAATCACCTCAATTTTACATCTCTATTGGTCAGAATACTCTAGATTTTGTTGAGGCAACAAACTAGTCCCCAAAAAGGTTTACTTCTTATACAGGGTGATGTATGGAAGTGTTGAATCACTATATTGTACACTTGAAACCAATGTAATACTACAGGTTAACTAACTAGAATTAAAAATTAAAACAAAACAACAACAAAAAAAAGGTTCACTTCTCACTCTCAGATACTCCAGTACAAAGTGAGAAGTTCTTCAGGGTAGTCATGCTCCATGTGGTGAGTTAGATATCTGGAAAAAATTCCATCCTGTGGCCCCAGGGTCTCAGAATATCACCTCCATGATTCCTAAAGCAAGGAGAGAAAACATATGGTGGAACAAAATCAGCCCTTCTGCTTCAGCCCAAAGTCTTCTTCTTATAGCTTCTTGGCCAGTATTAGTCACATGACCCCAACCTGAATCCCAGGGGGACTGAAATTGAAAAACAGAAGATGAAATTACTTGTCAACATCTCTGTTTCTGCCACTATACCCTAAGAATTATGTTTTGATCTGTATTGATAAATTTCTTTAATATAAAAATTATTAATGTGGTTCAAAAGTTAAAATTAAATGAAAAGGAATACTCAGGGGAGTTCTATCTCTCCTCTGTTCAACCTTGTTCTTACTTCAGAAGTAAGATTTTCATAAGTTTTTAAGATATACCTCTTGTGTTTGTTTCCAAAATGAAAGATACACATAAATCTATTCTCACCTTTTATTAATATGTTATAAAATGCACAAAGGACAGTATACAAACACATGTACAGTTCAGAAAAATTGAGTGGGTGTGAGTACACATATACACAATGAACCACTTCCAGTACCCCAGCAAACCCAAGTAAGACCCTCCCACAAGGTGACCAACATTTTCACCTCTATTACCAAAAGTAAGTTTTGCCTAGTATTCCTTTGTATTAGCAGAACACATATTATTAATCAAATTTACTATTAATGGACATTTATGTTATTCTACTTTGATGCTTTTTTAAACTAATGCTGCTATAAACACTCTTACAGCTATTTTTTTGGTTGACATAAGCACTAAAACTTTGGAGTATATACATACCAAGGTCATAGGCTTTACATATATTTAGTATTACTACCTACCAAAGAGTATTCCAAAGTGCTTGTACCAGCTACAGTCCATAAGCAATGTATGAAAGGAACAGTAGCTTCAACTTCTAGCCAACATTGGTATTTCATTTTTATTGAATATTTAATCCATATGAAATAATATTTATAGTACAATTTATGTACAGTTTAAAAATAATAATACAAGGATACCCATTAAAGAAAAATAACATTATTGTTATTTTTTATATCCCCTGTGTATCCCTCCCTGATTCTATCCTTTTCTCTTTTTTTTAATTAAGTTTACTTGGCATGTCATTTTTATAATTTAGCCAGATTAGTGGAGATAAACTGGTAACCAAGGATAGTTTAATTTGTAAATAATTAATCAGTTAATGGTGTTAAATATCTGAGTTACATGGTAACTCTATTTTTGAGGAACTGTCAAGATGCTAAATGGCAGCACCATTTTACATCTCCACCATAAATGTGTAAGAATTCCAAGTTCCCCACAACCTTGCCAACAGTGTTATCTGTCATTCTAATTTTAGCCATTCAACTAAGTGTGAAGTGGCATCTCATTGTGGTTTTGGTTTGTATCTCCCTGATGATAAGTGATGTGGAGCATCTTTTCACATGCTAGATCATTTGTATATCTTCTTTGGGGAAATATCTATTTAGATACTTTTGATTTTATAATTGGATTATTTGTCTTTTTATTGTTGAATTTTAAGTAACAGTTATTTATATATTCTGTGTACAAGTGTATTCTCAGATATATGATTAGCAAATATTTACTCCTATTCTGTAGGTTGTCTTTTCACTTTCTAGATGATATCATTTGAAGGCAAGAAATGAAGTTATATCTCATCACACAAAATGATAAACTGAACTTTTAATGAGGTGCAATTTATCTATTTTTACTTTTGATGCTTGTGCTTTTGTGGCCATATCTAAGATATACCTATTACACAGTCATGAAGATTTATTCCTATGTTTTTTTCTAATAATTTAATAATTGTTGCTTTTACATTTGTGTCTATCATCCATTTTTCATTAATTTTGGATATGGTGTGAGGTAGGGGATCCAACTTCATTCTTTTTGCATGTGGATTTAGTCATCCCAGCCCCAGAGAAAGAGAATTTCTTTCTCTATTAAATTGTTTTAGCTGCCTTGTCACAAATTGATTAACCATAAATATAAAAATTCTGGGCTGCAAACTCCTTTTTTTAAGGATTTTATTTATTTTAGAGAGAGAGAAAGAGAGAGAACATGAGTGAGGAGTGGGGCAGAGGGAGAGGGAGAGGCAGAGAATCTCAGGCAGACTCCATGCTGAGTGTGGAGACTAATTTGGGGCTCCTTCTCACGACCCTAAGATCATGACCAAGAGGCCAAAACCAAGAGTTGGATGCCTAACCAACTGAGTCACCCCAGTGCCCCATGGACGGTAAATTCTTTTCCATTCATATATGTATTTACCACACTGTTTTGATTATTTGATTACTTGATTGTAGTATGTTTTGACATTGAGAAGTGTGAGTCTCCAACTTCGTTCTTATTTAAGACTGTTTTGGCTATTGTGAGTTTCTTGAATTTCCACTGGAGTTTTAGAGTCAGCTTGTCAGTTTCTCTAAAAATAACTTTAAATGCCTGTTGATATTTTAATAGGGATTGCACTGAATCTGTTGGTCAATTTTGAGAGTATTATCATCTTTGTAACACTAAATCTACCATTCCATAAACATGAGGTGTTCATCTATTTATTTACATCTTCTTTAATATCTTTCAACAAAGCTGTATAGTTTTCAATGTGCAAGTCTTGCACCTCATTTGTTAAGTTTATTCCTATGTAGTTTATTCTTTTTGATGATACTGTAAATGGAATTATCTTCTTAATTTTATTTTTGGATTTGTCATTTATAGTGTACAGAAATATATTGGATTTTTAATATTAACCTGTATCCTGCAACATTGCCGAACTCATTTTTTATAATAGTTTTTTGTGGTTTCCTTAGAATTTTCTGCATATAAGGTTATGTCTTCTGCTGTTAAAAAGCAAGGCCTTAATTGAGAAGTAGTGGAATCCTGAAAATTAGTATGGAGACATATGGAAAGATCCTAATAAGGCTAGAGATATTTAAATCCTAAATAATTCTTACTCTTCTTTGCCAGTAGAAGCAATCCTTCCATCCCATATGAAGAGATTGATCCTGCTTTGCCTGAAGTACTTACCTTGAAAGACACTGTTGATTTGCCTCCAAGAAACATCCTCATTACCCCACTTGGTACTTAGATTTATAACTACACTCAAGTCTCAGCAGTCCCCAACAGGTGAGTTACAAAGTGTGACCAATGAGGAGTTGCACTACACTCCAAAAGAACAACATGATTTTTCCAATTTATGCATGCATAATTTTGGAGAACATGTTTGTGGGTGAATATGAAAGATAGAAGATAATGGTGGAAAGAATATAAAGCTTGATCTGGACATATTTGTTGATATGGGCTCACTATGCAGAGATTCTACATATAATATTGGAGTTCAGGGAGTTAGAAAGGGCTCTAATGGTTTGCTTGGTTCTTCAGCTGAAATATGGATCAAAAGATGACCTACACTAAATGAATTTGAAATTTCAGAATTGCCTTGGTATATTATAAGGAAGCTATCCAAAGGTTTAGCAAGATTGGAATAATAGAGTGTATTTATCATGTAAGTCATGCACACCCACCCCTGGAGGGTCCAGAGGACACAACTTTTACTATGACTGAAAGAAATAAATTTGTGAAGGGAACCCCAAACCCCTTGAAGAGCTCTGGGTTCACTCTTCTCTGTAGGTCAGAAATTAAAGTGGGAACTGCTGCCACTTAATGTAGGGACTCTAAAAGCAATAGGGTTATTTAGAACCTAGGTAGCAGGGGCCATGCAGCAGCCTTAATCATCAAAAGTAAGGTGGGCATGGTTACTATAATAGACAGTGGAGTCCAAGCAGTAATAAGAGTCTGACTCCAAAGATCTGTAGGGTTGGCTGGTTAGAGGTGAAATATGGTGAAATAGATGGGTGGTCTACTAAATTCTTGCCTGATCTATATGAGAGGAAGAATTCTAGGTCAAGTGAACAGAAATCTAACTTGATCATTAAAACAGTCATGGCCAGGGGCGCCTGGGTGGCTCAGTGGGTTAAAGCCTCTGCCTTCGGCTCAGGTCATGATCTCAGGGTCCTGGGATCGAGCCCCGCATCAGGCTCTCTGCTCAGCGGGGAGCCTGCTTCCTCCCCTCTCTCTCTCTCTCTCTCTCTCTCTCTGCCTGCCTCTCTGCCTACTTGTGATCTCTGTCAAATAAATAAATAAAATCTTTTTAAAAAATAAATAAATAAAACAGTCATGGGCCTTCTGACTTGAGCCAATGTACAGACCCAGAACCTTTTGAATGAAGGACAATCTAGATCTCCTTGAGTAAGAGCCCTGATACATTACCAAAAATGCATAGTGTTAATCTTTCTTCCACCCTTCTCAAAGGAACTTAGAGCCTATTACTGGAGTGACTGTACATTGAGAAAAAGGAAGCAGATTTTCAAGGATTACTGGACACTGGCTCTGAACATATACTAATTCTAGGAGACCATAACAGAGCAGGAGCTTAGTGAGGTCAGGTGATCAATGAAGTTTTAGCTCAAGTCTCTCTCACAGAGGACCCAGTTCATCCCTAAACCCATTCTATGGTTCTGTACTTCCAGAATGCATAACTGTAATAGACATATTCAGCAATGGGAGAATCTCCCCACACTACTTCCTAACCTGTAGAGTGAAGACTATTATGGTAGGAGTGGCAAAGTTGAAGCCAGTAGAACACCCTCTACCTGGGAAAAGAGGAAACCCAAAGCAATACCACATTCCTGAAGGATTTATAGAGATTAGTGCCACCATTAAGGACTTGAAAGATGCAGGGATGGTGATTCCCACCACATCCCCATGCAATTTGCCTATTTTGTCTATACAGAAGACAGAAAGATCTTGGGGAATGACAATGGATTATCATAAACTTAACCAGGTGGTGACTCCAACTGCAGTTGCTTTTCCAGATGTGGTTTCATTGCTTGAGCAAATTATAATGGTGCCTTGTACATGGTATGTGATACATAGAAATGTATCCAGCAAATGCTTTTTTCTCAATATCTGCTAATAAAACCACCAGAAGTAGTTCTGCCACTTGGGCCATATGATCCAGTAGATTCAATAGTGCTTAAAGTGTCAGTAGCAGACAGAGATGTTTTATGAAACCTATAGCAAGCCTCCATATGTAAATCACAGTGGGAACCATTAAGTTTTAGAGTGAAGCTGTGCCATCCTCTGTAGATAACTACTCCCCTTTTGATATACAGCTTTTTATTTACTACAAGGCCCTAGTAGAGAATGAAAGCTTAACCATGGGCCATGAAGTTACCATGCAACCTAAGCAGCCCTTTACGAACTGGGTGTTATCTGACCCATTGCACCATAAAGTTGTGTGCATGCAGCAGTACACTATCATCAAATGGAAGTGGTAGAGTTGAAATCAGGTACAAACTGGCCCTGAAGTTGCAAAAGAGTTTTATGAGGAAGTGGCCCAAATATCCTCATTCCCTATTCCAGCTACACTACCTTCTTGCTCCCAGTACATGCCTATGGCCTTATGCAGAGTTCCGTATATGATCAGCTGACAGAGAAGATTGAGGCCCGATTTACAGATGAATCTGCATAATATATACTCAAAACCTGGAAGTATACTGTTACAACACTACTTTCTGGGACATCCCTAAAGGACAGTTAGTGAAGAGAAATCTTCCCTTGAAGTTCTGAAGGACATAACTTCAAGCAGTGCATTTGTTTGTTCATTTTCCCTGGAAGAAGTGGCCACACTCATGACTCTATGCTAATTCATGGGTTGTAGCCAATGGTTTGGCTAGAGAGTCAGGGACTTGAAGAAATATGATTGGAAAACTGGTAACAAGGAAGTGTGGAGAAGAGGTATATGGTTAGATCTCTCTGGGTGGGGAGAAAAAAGTGAAGATATTCATGTCCCATATGAATGTTCACCAAAGGTGACCTCAGCAGAGGAGCATTTTATTAATAAGTGGGTAAGATGACCCATTCTGTAGATACTAGTCAGTCTCATTCCCCAGGTACCCCTGTTATCACCTAATGGGCCCAGGAACAAAGTGGCAATGGTAGCAAGGACAGAGGCTAGGCATGGGTTCAGCAACATGGACTTCCACTCACCAAGGCTGACCTATAAGCCACAACTAACTATTTGACAGAAGCAGAGACCAATACTGAGTCCCAACTATGGTGCCATTCCTTGAGGTAATCAGCCAGCTACCAGGCAGCAGATTGATTATACTGGCCTACTTCCATTATGTAAGAGACAATGTTTTGTCCTTACTGGAACAGATATTTACTCTGCATATAAATTTGCCTCCTCTGAACACAATGCCTCTGCCAAAACTACCATCAGTGGACTTACAGAATGCCTTATCTACTATCATAGTATTCTACACAACATTGCTTCTGATCAAGGGACCTTACAGCAAATTAAGTGCAGCAATGGGCCTATTCTCATGGTACTCATTCATCTTACCATGTCCCCTACCACCCTATAGAAGCTGGTTTGGTAGAACAGCGGAATGGCCTTTTGGAGATTCATTTATAGCGCCAGGTAGGTGGCAATACCTTGCAGGGCTGAAGCAATATTCTACAGGAAGTGGTACATGTTCTATATCAGGGTCCAATGTATTGTGCTATTTCTCCCATAACCAGGATTCACAGGTCCAGGAATCAAGGAATGGAAATGGCAGTGGCACTACTCACTATTACCCCTAATTATCCAGTAGCAAAAATTTGCTTTCTAGGGACGCCTGGGTGGCTCAGTTGGTTAAGAGGCTGCCTTCGGCTCAGGTCATGATCCCAGCGTCCTGGGATCGAGTCCCATGTCGGGCTCCTTGCTTGCGGGGAGCCTGCTTCTCCCTCTGCCTCCGCCTGTCACTCTGTCTGCCTATGCTCGCTTGCTCTGTCTCCCTCTCTCTGACAAATAAATAAATTTTAAAAAAAATTGCTTTCTGGGGCGCCTGGGTGGCTCAGTGGGTTAAGGCCTCTGCCTTCGGCTCAGGACGTGATCCCAGGGTCCTGGGATCGAGCCCCGCATCGGGCTCTCTGCTCAGCGGGGAGCCTGCTTCCTCCTCTCTCTCTGCCTGCCTCTCTGCCTACTTGTGATTTCTGTCTGTCAAATAAATAAATAAAATCTTAAAAAAAAAATTGCTTTCTATCCCCATGACCTTATGCTCTACTGGTCTTAAAGACCTTAGTTTCAAAGGATGGAATGCTTCCCCCAGGGGACACTACAATGATTCTGATCAAGTGGTAGTTAATACTGCCACCTTGGTGTTTTGGGTCCCTCATGCTTTTGAATTATACTAGCTGGGGTACTTGATCCTGATTACCAAGAGGAACTTGGACTGCTATAAAGTGAGTATGTCTGGAATATAGGATATCTATTAGGATGTATCTTATTACTATTATGGCCTATGATTAAGGTGAATGGAAAACCAAAACCACCCAATTCAGGCAGGATTACCAATATCCCAGATCCTCCAGTCAATTTATCATTTTCCCCTTATATTATGCTTTTCTTTCATGTTTAAGGAAATATCTCTACCCCAAAATCATGAAGACATACTCAGGTTTTTTTTCTAGAAACGTTATCGTTTTAGAAGGTTTCATACTTGGATCTATGATCCATGTCAAATCAATTTTGTGTGTTGTGTGATGTGTTATACATTTAGATTCATTCATACTTTCCATTCCACTAGTCGCTATCCCATTGTCTTAAAGATGGCAGCGCAGGTGTAGAGCTATTTCTGGACTCTCTTTTCTATTCTACTGATCTACCTACTTCTTCCCCTCTCCCCCTCCTTCTTCTTCTTTTTAAGATTTTATTTATTTATTTGACAGACGGAGATCACAAGTAGGCAGAGAGGCAGGCAGAGAGAGAGGAGGGGAAGCAGGATCCCCGCTGAGCAGAGAGCCCGATGTGGGGCTCGATCCCAGGACCCCAGGATCCAGGATCATGACCTGAGCTAATGGCAGAGGCTTTAACCCACTGAGCCACCCAGGTGCCCCATCCTTCTTCCTCCTCTTTAGCATCAATAGCACTCTTCCTTACTTTTAATCTTACCATTGGTTTTGCTATCTGGTGGTGTGAGTCCTGCTTTTTTCTTCTTAATGATTATCTTAGCTTTTCTAGGTCTTTGCATTCCCATAAATATTTAAAATTAAATTGTCACCACAAAACAGTTCTGGAATTTTGATTGGTATTTTATTAAATCTATAGCTCAAGTGGAGAGAAATGGCATTTATTTAAAGTGAGATTTCCATCCTTAAACATGCTACATTCTTCCATTTATGTAAGTTTTAATTTTATCAACATGTTTTATAGATTTCAGTGTAGAGAATTTGTATAGGTCTCATTAGATTTATCTCTAGATATTTGATATCTTAGAGCTTCCAATTGTATTTCCTTTTCTACTTCGGTTCTATTTCAGCCAATTTTTGGCAGTAAATAGAAGTTTTTATGTTTTCCCTGTATCCAGTAAACTTGTGAAATTTACTAATAGTGATTACATACAGTTTATTTTTTTAGATTTTCTGAGTATGAAGTCATGGGATTTTTTTAGTTTGTTTGTTTTGGGGTTTTGGAGTTTTTTGGGTTTCTTTGGGATTTTTGTTTGTTTGTTTTGTTTTGTTTGTTTGTTGTTGTTGCTTTTGTTTGTTTGTTTTTTGTGGGTTTTTTTTGCTTCCCGTCTTGACCTAGCTAGTATCTTCAGTAAAATGTTAAATAGAACTAGTAAAAATAATCTTTGCTCTGTTTCTAATCTTAAAAGAAAAGTGGTCACTATTTCATAATTAACTCTGGTGTTAGGTCTTTGGTAAATTCCTTCACCCAATTAAATATTGTTCCTTCTACTCCCAGTTTGTGGAGTTTTTGGCATGAAAGTGTGTTGAATTTTACCAATTTTTTTCTGTGTCTATTGAGATGATCATATGGGCTTTCTTTTATTCTATTATTATAGTGCATTCCACTAACTGACTTTCAAATGTTAAAGCAAAATTGAAATTCTATGCTAATCCCACTTGTTCAGGATATAGATACATATACACACATGCATATAATATATATCATATAAATTATATGGTATACACATTATATATAAATATGTAGTCTTATTAGAACTTTTGAGTCTATGACAATAACAGATATTAACCTATAATTTCTCTTTCTTGTATTTTTTGCCAGATATTGTTATCAATGTTATACCGAATTCATAAGATGAATTTAGAAACACTCCCTATTTCTATTCTTTAGAACAATTCACATAAGATTTATTTCTTCCATATGTGTTTGGAGGAATTCTTCTGTGAATCTATCTATCTAGACCTGGAGTTTTCTTTGTTGGATAGTTTTTAATTACAGAACTAACTTCTTTAATATATATAGGATTATTCAGATTTGTTTTTCTGCTTGTGTAAATTTTGCTGTATCTCAAGGAATGTATCCATTTTTTTAAAAATATTTTTATTTATTTATTTTGAGAGAGAGAGAGTGAGAGCATGAGAGGGGAGGTCAGAGGAGAAGCAGACTCCCCATGGAGCTGGGAACCCGATATGGGACTCAATCCCAGGACTCTGGGACCATGACCTGAGCTGAAGGCAGTTGCTCAACCAACTGAGCCACCCAGGTGCCGGGAATGTATCCATTTTATCTAAGTCGTCAAATTTACTGGCATAAAGGTGTTCATGATATTCTTTTGTCATCTTTCTAATATTTGTAGAATTTGATGGGAATTCCACTTTTTTGTAAAATTTGATGTGAATCCTGTTATTGCTAATTTGTTATTTTTGTCTTTTTTTTTTTTTAAAGATTTTATTTATTTGACAGACGGAGATTACAAGTAGGCAGAGAGGCAGACAGAGAGGGGGAAGCAGGCTCCCTGCAGGGAGCCCGATGCGGGGGGTGGCTTGATCTCAGGACTCTGGGATCATGACCTGAGCCGAAGGCAGAGGCCTTAACCCACTGAGCCACCCAGGTGCCCCTATTTTTGTCTTTTTATCTTCACTAGTCTTGCTAGAGGTTTGTTGGTTTTATTAATCTTTTCAAATAACTATCTTTTGTCAACTTTCATGTGTGTATCTGTGTTAAATTTCAATAACACACACTTTTATTACTTCCTTTGTTCTGTCGTCTTTAGGTTTAGTTCATTGTTATTGTTTCAGCTTCTAGAGCTGGTGCTTCAGATCATTGATTTTCAATATTTTTCCTTTTCTGATATACACATTTAGAACTGAAAATTACCCTCAGAACATCAATTTAGTTGCATTTCAGAAACATTTTTATTATTATATAACCAAAATGTTTTCTGACTTATATTGTGATTTCTTCTTTGAACTTTGGTTTACTTAGAATGCCTTAACTGAAAAACTTTTGGGAGTATTATAATTATTAATTTATAATTTAATTCCACTCTAGAACTACTCCGATTTCAGGCTTTCAGAATTAACAAGATAAGTGTTCTGGCCCCATAGATAGTCTATTTGGTAACTGACCCATGAGCACTTAAAAAGAATATGTACCCTGTTGTTGTTGAGTGTAGAGATCTACATGTGCCAATTAGTTCAAGTTAGTTGATCATTTGTTCTGTTCTTCTAAATCTTTACTAATTTTTCCTTACTTGTTCTATAAATTACTGAGAAAAATATATTAAAATCTCCAACTATGATTGCGTTTGCATACTTTTTAAATTTTAGTTCTGTCAGTTTTGACTTCATACATTTTGAAAGTATGATATTAAGTACACACAAATTTAGCATTGATGTATCTTCCTATTAAATTGTCCATTTTAGGGGTGCCTGGGTGGCTCAGTCCGTTAAGCATCTGCCTTCAGCTCATGTCATGATCTCAGGGTCCTGGCATGGAGCCTCCCATCATGCTCCTTGCTCAGCAGGGAGCTTGCTTCTCTCTCTGCCTGCAGCTCCCCCTGCTTGTGCTCTCTTTCTCTCTCTGACAAATAAAGTCGTTAATTAAAAAATAAAAAAGTGGGGGCGCCTGGGTGGCTCCATGGTTGAGTGTCTGCCTTCAGCTCAAGTCATGATCCCAGGGTCATGGGATTGAGCCCCACATGGGGCTCCCTGCTCAGCAGGAAGCCCGCTTCTTCCTCTCCCACTCCCCTTGTTTATGTTCCCTCTCTCACTGTGTCTATCTCTATGTCAAATAAATAAATAAAATATTTTAAATAAATAAATAAAAATAAAAATAAAAATAAATTTCCCACTGTATTATCATTAAATAGCCTTAATGACCAAAAATAATTTCTTACTTTAAAATTAACTTAATCTGTCTATATCTGTACCACTGAAATAAGCAAGGACATTGGGATTCCATGGCATGATTTGATTATATGGAGTCAGGATGATGCAAAAAAATGGTAAAATTCAATTTTAAGACTATGATCAAAAGGAAAACCCCCAATTAAAATAAATCCTCATAAAAAATTTTAAGACCCTCTTGGGGTCTACGGGGAGCCATGGACCCCATACTAAAGCACATATGTTCAAAGTCACTAGGTTTAGGCCAATGAAAAATTTCAGGGGAAAAAAAAGCAGAAGATTAAGCGATAAGCCAATAAAATTCATTCCTTATTAGAAAAAAAATTGACTTTGTCTGATTTAATTAAATTTTGGGAACTTCCATTTTATTAGTATTTCTGTGGTATATATTTTTAAATTTTATTGCTTCCCACTTTTCCCTTTACTTATATAATATGCTCCTAGAGACAGCATCTAGTTGTGGTTTTTAAATCCAGTTTGACAACGTTTATATTATTAATTGGGTTTCTTAGCCCATTTAAGGTCAATAACCAATATATTTTAGATAGTTTTAGGATTAATATTTTTCTATTGGTATCACGTATTTTTTATACTTTCCTTTATTTTATTTTAAATTAAATATTTTAAATTATTCCATTGTTTACTGAGTTATAGGTTGGCTGTTCCTTTCAGCACTTTAAAGATATTCCATTGTCTTCTGTCTTCCATTGTGTGTGCTGAAAAGGCTGTCACTAATCTTACTGTTGTTCTTTTGAAGATAATGTACTGGGGTTTTTGGCGTTGTTGTTTTTTTCCTAAACTTTTTAAGATTTTTCTTTTTGTCTTTGGTTTTCAGCAGATTGACTATGATGTGCCTGGTGTGTTTTCCTTTGTATTTATTTATCTTCTTTATGACTCACTGAGCATCTTGAATCTGTGAGATATCTTCCACAAGTTTAGAACATTTCTCTGACATTATCTCTTCCAATATTGCTTCTGCCCATTCATTGTCTCTTCCCTGTCTGGGCCTTCAATTATATGTACTATTAGACCTTTTTGTTTGTATTCCACATGTCTCTTTTACTCCATTCTTTTCTTTCCCCTTTCCTTTTTGTCTCTGCACATCTATTATCCTGGCTTCGGTTCCTTAGCCCTGTCTTCTGGCATGTCCAGTCTGTTCAAAATATTTTTCTGTTAGAGATGTACTTAAGCTCTTTGAAGACTTTAACTTTAATTCTTCAGTCTTCTTCCCCCATACAGTTTCAAAATCTGACAAATGCCTTGAGGAAAAGGCAGACTGTATTTGAGGAGACCCCACTCTCTATCTAGATTTAGTCTCCTTCGAGATTATAGAATATTTCCCTCTGCCTTTTCCAAGTCCTTGCCTACTTCCCCACCCTCCTGTGCACAACCCCAATATCAGAAAAATACCCTTTTGGGAGAACTTAACCATACATTTGGGGCTCCTTGTGTTTCCAATCTGCCACACCAGCTTTGTGTGAACCCTAAAGCTTCCTGACTTCTGTTTGCCAGTATTGTCCCTCTGAGGGGGGCCAAGACTAAATATTGAACTGGTCCTAAAATCAATAAATGCCTCCAGAGGAGAAAATCACCAGCAGTGACCAACTTTCCTCAGAAGGGCTCCATTCTCTCTGGAATCCCAATTCTTTTCTTCCTTATTGCTTACATGATCTCCAAAGTCTTTTAAAATACACTCGTATAATGTGCCTGGCTTTTTAAAGTTGGGCTGCTGTCATCCAATCTAGGAGAAATTCTAAAATCTATTATTTCCCTTTCTTTCTTACTTAAAAAGTATATGCACATGCATACGCACATGCATTAAAAATCAACCATAAAATGTCAGTGGGATATAACAGTTAAGTGTTTGTTCCTTGTGTATCTAGAATTGTTAGGTATCAGCTAGATATCTCTCCTGAGTCACCTTAATTTCTGGGGATTAGTTGATCTTCTCTGGCTTCTAACAGAGGCTGGCTTCAACTGGAACAATTAGAGCACTCTGCTCCTTGTCTCAGTAATCTTCCAGCAGGCTACTAAGGGCATGTTTTCATGTTTTCATGCCCATTGAGGCAATGGCAGCCCTAAAGCACAGGCTCATTCAAGCTTTTGCTTCTGCAATATCTGCTGATGTCCCATTGGCTGAGGCAAGATACCTGATCAGTTCCAGAGTTCAAGAAGGAAAGCACTAGAAAAGTACATGGCAAAGGGTTTGAACACAAGAAGGGATAAAGAATGGAAGACATCTACTATATCCTGAAGTTTCCCAGATCCAGTTTATTACAGATCTCCTCTTATCATCTTGAGCTTCTTCAAAGTCTTTATCACTCTCTCCATGTCTTTATCTCCCCTTTAACCCAGTCCACTGCAATTTGGCTTCCTCTTCTGATATTTCCACCAGAACTGTTTTCAAATAAGGTTGCCAGTGAACTCTAAATTTCCAAATCCAACATGCATTTTTTGGTCCTTATCTTATGTGACAGAGCCTGTTCGTTGAGCATATATCTAAGTCTTACATTCTGTAGGCAGATCATGTTTGTACCAGATATCCTCCGATTGTCCCTCACCATCCATTCTCCACCCCTCTCCTCCCTTCTCGCTTCTGCTATATGGGTTACATCAGTGAACTCCTGTACCCTCTGGCCTCTAATTGGCTCCAACTTGGAATCCTTGTCAGGAGATTGGAGATAGAAAGGAGGGGATTATGGTATTTATTCTCTTGATTCTATGCCTGTGAGGTCACCTGGAGCTGGCTCTCTCCTTTGTCACTGCTCTTCTCAAGGTGGGCTGCTCAATATGACACCTTCTTCCCAATTATGGTGACCGCTCCTTCCGTTCTTGCCTTCAGGCATAAGATGGTGTCAGTCAGCCACTAATTGCCCCCTGTGCCTGTGTTACCTCACTGTGATCTTCCTACATCCCTCCCTCACCTATAAAAACAACCCCTCTATAAGTAAACCTTACTCTCATTATCTGCTTCTTTATGGAACACAAACTGATACAATGTAGCATCATTCATTATTATCTCCATCCCAGTATGTCCATTTACATTTAGGACTGAGACGCTGCTCCTTTCACTCATGCAATCACATCCAATAATTTATATTGAGGAAGAGAGGGAGAAAATGCAGTCCCTGATCCCTATCCTTTGGAATTTTAGGAATTGAGATGTCCTCACAGGAAACAAAAACATACACCTAAAACAGAAGGAACCAGCACTTCATGTATGCAATATGTGGCTTTCTCCAGACTATGGAGCACAGCATTCATGTTTGTATCCTTCCTGCTTATTTGGCAAATGAGACGTGGAGTCATTGAAATGTATGGTTTCAATGGAAAGCTAATGTGATTTCACCCCAGTTTGTGAAGACATACAGATGATATTTATATGACATTTCAATTATATTTTGACTCAACTGACCACTTCTTCCTTGAGACTTTCTACTCCCTGGTTCTCCTCCCCTTTCTGACCTGTCCTTTTAGGTCTGCTTCTTAGGTTCCCCTTTCTTTGCCTTCCCCTTATATATGGTGTTTCCCAAGATTCTGTTCTTGGCCCCCTGCTCATCCCTCTTGCCATGTTCTCACAAGCAGTCTTGACCACTGTCATGATTTATCATGAGGTTTCATTTGTTCTTCCTCTGCAATGTATTGACTTAGGTACAAGTGTTGAGAATATCGCAAGGTCAGGAGAGGAAATTGGTGCGCAGAGATACCTGAGCCCCAGGGGAGAAGTAATAATAGCTCATGGGACTGTGCCTGTTCTCTCAGTTCTCCAAGGAACAGAGGAAGGGCTGAGCAAATGAGTTCAGCTTTCTCTCTCCGCAAGCCCAGAAAAGTGAGAGATGATCAGAGAGCTGAGAGGCTTCATTCTGGTGCCTCAAAAGAAGGCTGAAAACTCCCTGCTGTTGTTGTTATCACAAGGAGTCAAAAATTGTATTTGCACCTGTACCCCTGGGGCTAATAACACATTATATGTTTGTAAAAAAAATTAAAATTTTTTTTAAAAAATTGTATTTGCAGATAGACATGGTCCAGACGCTATAACACTTATGAACCTATATAAGAAAAAAACTTGAGGAAAATCCTTACCCTCAATTTTCTTTAAGTCAAAGACTTCAAGATGGAGAGTGATGGAGATAAGAAAGTGGTGAGTAATAAATACACACCTAGATGTCATTTTGACTATATATGCACATGTAGTCAAATGTATATTGAAAATGAGTATCTGAGAATATATGATTTAAGAAATAGGGATTCTTACAACAGAAGAGACCTATTGGAAGATAAATCTTAAAAACAGCTTAGAGTAAATGTATTGAGCTCTCTCAGCACAACGTATTAGGATGGGGAGGTAGAAGTAAAAATATTCAAAGCTATCATTTCAGGTTGGGGAAAAGGAAAGTAGGGAAGTGAAATGTTCTAAAGCCTCATCTTATGCAGGGTGTAGGAAGCAGCCAGATAATAGATGATCGGGGTTGTGGGGGGAGTCATTGGCATTTGTCACCATTTAATAGTGGTGAAGGAAAGGTAGACTTTCCCTAGACTGAGTACTAGGGAAGAAACATAATCATTAAAATATGAAATAAGATAGAATGCTATAGAAAGTGTAATAGTTGTGACTCAGTGTGAATAAAATGAATTGAATGTTCCTTTGGAAAAAGATACCATTAGACTGAGTTAAGAAACATATTTATAAATATGCTATTTAAAAGAAAAGCAGCAACATATAAAGACAAAGAAAACCTGGAGTCTGTCAGTGTTGGTATGAAGGTTAACTAGATGGCCTAGAAAGCTTTCTGCCTCAAAAATCTAGGATGTTGGATGAAATAAAGCACATATATTTCTGAGTGCAGAGCTGAGCTCATAAGAAAGTACTAGTAATTACCAGTAGCCAAAAGTTAAAAAGGAACTGGAAACTAGAATCCTAAGCTTAAGCTGATGCTACGGTTGACCTGAACTGGCGGCAGGGGAGGGAAGGAAGGGTCCAATCCTGTAAGTAAAGAGCGGGGGTTCTAACACCTGGAGACAAGATCCAAGGCATAGTGCCACATAAAGCTGAGTGTTGGTCCTCACATGCCACATAAAGCCAGGATCCCTGCAGAACCATATCCTCAGTGAAAAAAACAATCGGGAAAAATCCAGCCACCAACACAGGGAGACAGAGATACTTGTCTGTCTCAATCTGTGGTTCACATTTATTTAGGCTTTTTCCTTAGGCCGGCCTGCCTACCTGCCTGCCTTCCTTCCTTCCTCTCTCCTTTTCTTTCTTTCTTTCTTCCTTCCTTCCTTTCCTTTCCTTCCTTCCTTTCTTCCTTCCTTCCTTTCCTTTCCTTCCTTCCTTTCTTCCTTCCTTCCTTCCTTCCTTCCTTCCTTCCTTCCTTCTCTAGATTTTATTTATTTATTTGACAGAGAGACTGAGAGAGCATAAGCAGTAGAAGTGGCAGAGGGCGATGGAGAAGCAGGCTCCCACTTGAGCGGGGAGCAAGATGCAGAGCTTGAACCCAGGACCCTGGGATCATGACCTAAGCAGAAGGCAGACACTTAACTGACTGAGCCACCCAGGTGCCCCTTCTTATGTCTCTCAATTAAATTTTACCATACATCCATAAAGGTCTTGCCCATCTTTTGTGTGCATTATTTTGTTGGTGACATCACTATTATAAAGGTGCCTTTTAATTTATATTTTCTGTTGCTAGTATAAAGAAATAGCACTCGTCTTAAATCCAGCAATCTCACTTAGTTCTCTTACTATTTCTGTTTTTTTAATTAACATGTAATGTATTATTAGTCACAGGAGTACAGGTCTGTGAATCATCAGGCTTACACACTTCACAGCATTTACCATAGCACATACCCTCCCCAATGTCCATAACCCAACCACCCTCTACTATTTCTAATTGTCCACAGATGCACATGGATTTTCTATGTAGCTATTTATAGTATTTGAAACTAATGAAAGTATTGTTTTACTTTCTAATTTTTAACCCTCTTACACTTTTAACTTTTTCAACTACAGTGGTTGGATTTCCAGTGCAATATTTCATAATAGAATTGATGCCTTATTTCTTTTCTTGTTCAAGGCTTTAATAGGATGCTTCTAATGATTCACCATTAATAATAGTACTTTCTACAGGTTTTTGGTAAACATTCTGTTCTGAAAGTGTGTGATCAATCACCAGCCCCAGGCTTCAGAGGACAGCCATTGCTGAGCCTCCCATCCATCCAGGTGCCCTTCTCACCAACATATTCCTCTCCACTGGGTAAACTGGGAGTCCTCCAACCCAGTCAGAAGACAAAGCAGGCCAGTGGATTTCCTCATTCTCTATAACTGTGCATTCTAGCATGCCCTTTTCTCCAACCCTTCCTTCTTCCACATTCTGCAGTGGAGTTCTGATGTATTTATTTCACTTCATGTGGGCCATCACATTCATCTAACCTTCCAGATCATTCAAAAAAAAAAAAAGATCATTCCAGCAGCTACTAGAAGCACCTTCCAGGGCTCTTGCAAGATTGTGAAGTCTTGTGTCATGGGAGAGTGCTCCCCTGTTAACAAATTCTCCCATAGAGAGAGAGAGAGAGATGTTTTTATGTTTTGGTGGTGGAATGGGGGCGTGGTTGTTGGTTTGTTTTGGGTCCTTTGATTCAGTCCCCACTGAATCGACCTGCGGGCACACTCTCCCAATCCCTCCCCAGGGCATATTATCCAGGCCCCAGGGAAAGCCTTGTCTTCTCAGCAGTCTCAACAGTTGCCCAGAGGTTTGACCTTCATTATTTTGTCTGGTGATAAGAAGGGAACAATGAGGTAGCTGGTAAGGAAGTGTCTTACAAGACACCTGCCTCATTTAAGGAATCTGGGAGTGTTCTGGGAGTTCTTCAAGCGAGGAGGGTGTTCTTCCTTCCAGCAAGATGTCAGAAGTTTGAGAGGAACCTGGAGGTTTAGGAATTTCCAATGCATTCATCTATATATTCCCATTCTGGATTACAGGGTCTCATGCCTTCTCTATCAAAGCTCTGACTAGGTAAGAGACTTGCCAGGCTGAAATTCAGCCTTCCCAAAACTCTTCCAGTCTCACAATTAAGTTCTGGATTTGCTCTTCAGCTTTGTTTTCCCTCCTGTTGCAGGACATGAAGCCTCTTTCTAGCTGCAAAGGAAGCATTTGACTCACATTTTACTTTAAATTTAAATTGGTTATTGATTGCCCTGATCCTGCATTTTTCTCTCTTCAGGGGATCAAAGGCATTCTGCAACAGCCACTCAATATTTTTTCCCAGTTTCTCTCAAATAGAAGATATTCTATGAACCAGTTCATCCCCTTCACGTGAACTCTGTCTCAGTTCTGCAGATACAGGTGGTATCTTAGCATTTACACTGTAAGCACATGCCTGGGGAGTAAGTGGGCTCTTAACACCGTATTCACCACCATGATGGAATCATATTGCCAGGAAGTTGGCAAATGACCCAACACCAGAATGCCGTCCTTAGAGTCTCCTAGCAGCAGGTCTTAGAATGGGTTCCCTATGTGCAGAGCCTAAGGCGAGCAACTGGGCACATGTGGTATGTGGTAGAAAAACCCTTCAAGAGAAACACATAACAGAGTAAGAAAGGCTAGACAGAATTGGGGAAAGAAGGGAGTGGACTGGGTTACCTAGGTGGCTCAGTCGTTTAAGTGTCCCACTCTTGGTTTTGGCTCAGGTCATGATCTCAGAGTGGTGCAACTGAGACCCACAATGACTCCATGCTCAGTGAGGAGTCTCCTTGAGATTCTCTCTCTCCCCCTTCCCTTTACCCCTCCCCCTGCTCACAAGCATGTGTTCTCTCTCTCTCTCAAATAAATAAATAAAATCTTTTTAAAAACAAAAAAAGGAGGGATGTGATCTCAGCCAGGTTCTACCCTTGCCCTAATCCAAGGAGATCACCATAAAGTTGCCCTCTCTTAAGGAAAGGGTGTGGTCTTTTATATCCCTGTGCAGTCATTGTCCCAGGAGGAGGGGTATATGACCTCTTGGCAAAGAGACTTTGTTAGTCAAGGGCGCTTCTCTAGCAATGGAGAACTTGAGCCATTGTGTTACCACCACCAGAGAGGCTGGAGGATGGAAGCACCTGTCCAATATAGGGGATCAAATTAGGACATTACAGCACCCACTGTGCTCCTAAACTTTTAAACAATGCCCTGGAAAACTTCCATTTAGTGGTCAGCAAATTCTCCCATGTTATCAGAACTTTCCCTCTGCCTTAGATTAGTCAATAGCCACTGTCTTGACTTTCTTAGCCCACTTCAGCTGGACTGCTGTCCGCACCGTTCCATTGAGGCTGCCTTTGTCACCACCATTAATTAGGTACCTCTACACTGCCCAAATCTGTAGTCACTTCTCTGTATTTACTTTTCTTCACTCAGTAGCTTTTAGTATACCTCTTACATACCCCTTCTCCTCTCTACCTACCCACTTCCTAAGACTTAAATACCATCTCTCTGAGGATGATCCCCCAATCCATATCTCTAGCCCTAGTCTGCCTCTGGAATTCCAGACTCATATATCCAGTTGGCTACTTGACATCTCCAAATGGGTATTTAATAATCATGAGATGTTACAAACTCTTTTTTTTTTAAAGATTTTATTTATTTATTTGACAGAGAGAGATCATAGTAGATGAAGAGGCAGGCAGAGAGAGAGAGAGAGGGAAGCAGGCTCCCTGATGAGCAGAGAGCCCGATGTGGGGCTTGATCCCAGGACCCTGAGATCATGACCTGAGCCAAAGGCAGCGGCCTAACCCACTGAGCCACCCAGGCACCCGAGATGTTACAAACTCTTGATTTCCCTCCCCTTTCATATCTCCTGCTCCTTCTGTCTTCTCATTCTCACTTAGGTAAAAATTTTAGGAATCATTCTTAACTCTTCTATTTTCCTCACCTCCCACATTAGATCTTTCAGCAAGCCTGTTAAAACCTCCCTACAAACCTGTAACAAATTGGCATTCCTTCTCTCCATCTGTACTATGACTGCCCTAATCTGTAACACCATCTTCTCAACTTTGGACTACATGCATGGTCTTCTCTCTGGTCTCCCGGCTTCTGCCCTTACCCTTCTACAGCCTACTACTCTCCACAAGCAGTGGAAGGATCTTTTTAAAGCATAAACCAAAAAAAAAAAAAAAAAAGCAAAAATCAGATCATACCTTTTCCCAACCTAAAACTCTCCAAAGAGTTTCCATCACCCTAAAACAAAATCAAATTCCTTATTCAGGTTTGCAAAGTCCTGGTGTATTTCTCAAGCTTTATCTTCTGTTCCTCTGCCACTCTTTCCTGCACACTCACATCTCACTGCTCTCTGTTCCTCAGACATATCAAATTCATTCCTGCCTTAGGGCCTTTGCATTAACTACACCCTCTACCTAGGATGCTCTTTTCTGGTTGGTCCCTTCTTACCACCAATGAGACAAGACTCAAATGTTACTTTGGAAAGGCCTTCACTAAACATCCAATCTAAACCAGCCAAATAATTATTCTCTCTGCATAATGCCCACTATGATTTAATATCGATGGATTAAGTGATTGACTGGTTGGAAGGCTTCCTACACCAGAATGTAAGTTGTAGGAAAGCAGAGACTCTACCTGATGTTTCCAGACCATTTCTCTTCCTTGAACCTGCTCCTTTGAGATATGTGCTTTTCAAAGATACCACTTCCTCCCCCTCATTGTTGTTCACATCTCCCATCCTCAAGACCCTTCCATTCAATGAGCACCTGCCTCAGTCTTCCTTTCCTCCCAACTTCTGCCATCACTTTCAACAATGATCTGCCCAGGTAAGCCATTCAGCACTCTTCTCAACTCTTTGGGCTCTTCGTCTTTAGCGAATTTTCTCTTACCCTATTTAAGCCATCCATCCACAGTGACAGCATGGACCTGGTCATTACCGGAATTACTCTTCCTTTAAAGTATGAATACACTATTAACAGGATATGACCACAAGCTCCTATTCTTCAAGCACTATGGCCCAAACTGCCCTCCCCCCAAAAGCCAAGTAGCAATCAAGACTCCAAACCATTGGACCCATCACTTTACCTGTATTTAGCGATCTTGTTCTATTTTATTTACTTATAAATATTAGATTCTCTGGTTTATTATGACTATTATCTTATAATCTCCTCAACTATATTGTCCATCTTCCTCCAAATCACACTTTTCTAGAAAATCCCCAAGTCTGGATAAAACACAGTATATTGTCACCAACCTCAAATTGACACACAAAAGAGCCCAGCAATTCTCAGCATTTCTCAAGGAAGTTAATTCATTCTTCATATTTTTTCCACCACCACTACAACCCCTCTGATCTTTCATCTATCTGATAACCTTATCTCTCACTTCATAAGAAAACACAAATGAGAACTCTCCACTATTCTTATGACATCCTGGCATCATCTTTCTTCCCATCCCAAAGGATAATATATCCCACCCTTTCTCAAGGCCAGTTCATTCATATGTGGTCTGGATCCTCTTTGTTGATATTTAATCAAGAACCATGTTACTTTTAGTTGCCCCCCATTCTCTCTGATATCATGAGTCTCTTCCTCCATTGGCTCATTCTAGTGGCATAAAGCATACTTTAATTAATTTCCTGACTTGAAAACAACTAAAACTTATCCTTGTGACATTATTCCTTCACTCCCATCCCATTTTGCTGCTCCCCTTTGCTACAAGCTATATTAACTCTCTCTTTTGTTTCCTGTACTCTGATGCACTGACATCTGGGACACCCTCCCAGGGCTAGCCTATACCTACAGATAGTAGATAATTTGCCCACAAATGCATTTTTCAAATACAAACTAACCTATCCAGTGTCTACACCCCAATCAGCTCCTTTATCAGACTCTCACACTCCAGGCCATTATCCCCTGCCCTAATTACCCCAGGGCCAGGGACCAGATGACTAGGAACAGCTCCTGTGCCATGGAGCAGGCTAAAATTATCCAAACTAGCCAATCCTTCACCTGTTTCCCCTGCCTTCCTCATTCCTTCCTATGGAAACTATAATAAAGACTCTTGCTCTCAGCTCCCCGTCTCCATCTGAATGACTCTGGTGTGCCCCTGTGCGACCCCTAATAGCACGGCATGTCCCCTCCCCTTAGGAGCTATAACAAACCGTCTTTCCAGTGACAATTGTCTACTGATCTGTTGGCCCTACTATACCTCAGATGTTCTATTTTTTTGAAACTCTAGGCTTCTAGACCTGTCTCTCATGCTCATCCCCCATGCCTCAAATGATCCAGTCAGTCTAGTTTCTTATCCCACCACTGCACTGAAGCTGCTCTTACCAAGATTCCCAGTAAGGAGCAAATTCAGTGCTGCCAAACAGAAGAGGCATTTTCTGACCACTCATTCTTTCAATAAGTATTTATTAAATCTCTCTCTTATGAGAGGCATTCAGACTCCAGCAGTGAAAAGGTGAGATAGGGCCCAATCCCCAAGGAGCTTACACACAAGTGAGGCAGACACACAATGAGCTAGTGTAACAGAGTGTTAAGGGGCACATAACAGGCAACACTCCTGCTGTCTTCAAATGGGCAACTAAGGCTCCAAACTGAGGATTAAGGGAAGCTAAGTACTCTCCTTCTCAAGATAGCTGTGGTTGTCAAGAGGGCCAGTTACTCTACCACAACCTACCAAGAGGCAACACCCTCCACCCCATACCTCTGTGCTGGTAAGATAGAGGCCTGGGGAAAGAAGAGAAGGGACAGACTCAAGTCTACAGTCAGTGCCTTATGGGGAGTGTCTGTCAATACTAAGAGGCTTATCTCTCACCTCCCTATCTGGGCAGAAAGAGTATGCTTTCCACCCAAAGCCAAATGAAATAAGGGCTCTAAAATAACTTGTCGTAGAGATTGGGGTTGCCAGCAAGAGGGAAAGAATGTTGTCTTTCTCCTTGGAATAGCTACTGGCTGAGCCACAGAACCTTGTGGCTCAATCTGGTATTGCTAAGGGAGCTCCCCAAGAGAGAATGACCAGTGCACCCTGATGTTTGAGAGTAAGCATCAACACAGAGAATGCACGCCTCCCACCCAGTGTTTCTTAAAGGAGGGGTGCTGACACGAGTAACTCCATCAGAAAGGTTAAATGATTTCCCTAAATTCATCAGACTCAATGGCAGAACCAAGACAAAGGGGGTCAGGGATCTGGGGGGGATGGGGAGCAAACCATCATAAATACAACTGGGTTATAGACTGGGGCTGAGGGCATAAAGGAGAAAGGCAATTTCCCAAAAGCAGAGTGAGCTACAATCTGAAATTTCAGGGTCCTGGGGAAAGATCCTGCCCACCTCCCCTCATGAAGAAACTAAAGTATCTTGAGATCTTTCCTTAACACCATGTTTGTGGACATAAGGGTATGGGGCACTGAACATAGAGGGGAAAGGATTCAATGGAAACAGGGCAAAGGATCCCAAAAGGAAAGGCTGGGGATACAAAAGGAAACTTCTGCTAGTTTATAAGTCTGACGTGGGCTCACCATGCAGTCTGCATGAGGACAGAAGGTCCCTTACCCCCAGGACCAGCCTGGTTTCCTTCTAAAACCTAAAAGCAAAGGGTCTTGACCCCAGAAATCAGTCATGTTTTGAGGTTTATACAGCTTACAAAGTTTGCTTATCACATGATCTTTCCCCACCTTTCTTTGTCACTGTCATTTAGCTGAATTCCCACTAATAAATGTATTGGCTTTGCTTGGCAGCGTCCCAGAGTCTCATTCTCCAGAGTCAGGGGGCCTCACTGGGAGAATACAGGTATCCAGGCACTGGGTCGTGTCCATCTGAAAGGAAGCCTAAGGGAAAAAGTACAGGACCAGGACTAATGTCTAAGGGCTCTTCTTATTTTCTTTTCTTTCTTTTTTTTTTTTTAAAGATTTTATTTATTTATTTGACACAGAGAGATCACAAGCAGGCAGAGAGGCAGGCAGAGAGAGAGGAAGGGAAGCAGGCTCCCCGCTGAGCAGAGAGCCCAATGCGGGGCTCGATCCCAGGACCCTGAGATCATGACCTGAGCCGAAGGCAGCGGCTTAACCCACTGAGCCACCCAGGTGCCCCTCTTCTTATTTTCTAAGCAACTTCTTGCTGCCTTAAAGCCTTTGCAGAATGAGGAGGGGTATTGGACCAGCTGGAGGAAAGAAGAGAAAGGGGGAGGAAGTGATGCGCGGGGGAGAGGTGGAAGGAGGGGAGAGGGGAAGAGGAAAAAAGGGATATTGATTGGTTGACTCATTTGTTGGTTCTTACCCTCTCGTTCCTCTATAAAAAAAAAAAAAATAGAGAAACGCCCAATTTACTTAAGTCGTAAAGTTACAATGAGCCGCAAATGAAATACATGTGGAAGAATTATTTAAAGCATAGAGCACGGGTCAACGTGAAGTTATGGTCAATTTTAAAAATAGATTGAAGTCCCTAAAATGACACGATTTAACACAGAGACGGGGCCTCCTAACCCATACTACTTATTTTTTCCCCACTAGTTAATTTTGTTTGTTTTAAATTCAGCTTTGCCACAGAGCTGACAAATGTGACAACAATTTTCTTTTCCATCCACAAGTTCCTCCTGTCAAATACACACCACTGGGAGAAGATGAATTGACAACTGGGGTTTGTCACCTCATGTGTCAAAATTGAGCATCTGGCCCATGCAGGGGTGGGTTTGACGATGTAGCCACACTCATTTATGTAAATAGGAGGCTGTAAAATGGTTCTTCCTGTATCGGCTTTTAAAAATCAAGTCCAGAGTCTATAAAAGTATCAAAAAGATTTTCATTATGGCCTGCTAAGAAAAAGGGAGGGCAGAGGCCGTGAAATGGAAATTAGGTAGGGATGAGAACTGTGACCAGTAATCAAGGACAAGGCAAGCTACCTGGACGCTAGATAGAAAGCTCCCTGGCATCACAGCCCTGTCTCACAGCATTCAGGGGGTTTTATATGGAGACTTTTTACTCCATGGCAAATGTGTTGAAATTCGCAGATGGACCTATTTTTGCTTGTTTGGCTGATGGGTTGGTTGGTTGGTCTCTTCACTTGAGACTCTGAGCATAAAAGGGATATCACGGTATTTGCCCTGCACCCAAAGACCAAATGAAATTAAAACCAAGCATCCTATGACATGATAGATAATCAGAGAGTACTGGAGAGATAGAACACAGGAAGGATATCAGGAAACAAGAAAAGGGCACCTGGGTGGCTCAGTGGGTTAAGCCTCCAACCCTTGATTTTGACTCAAGTCCTGAGATTAAGCCCTTCCTTGTGCTCTGTGCTGAGCATGGAGCCTGCTTAAGATTCCCTCTCCTTTCCCTCTGCTCCCTCCCCCCACTGGCATGTGCATGCAGTCACAGGAGTGCTCTAAAAATAAAAAGAGAGAGAGAGAAATAAAGAGAGAAAAATAATAAAGATGGTGTGTTAAGGGCGGGAAAGCATGTTTATTTAGGCCGTCAAATCCACCAAATCAACCTTGGGAATGATGGAATGAGATGGGAAGCCGGCTCATCCCTTCAAGTGAAGGGAAATAATTCAAGCATAGAGGAGTCACGGCACTACTGACTCCTGTGGTGACATTTTGCCTCAGGCCATCTTCTGTTAGAGTGGGGGTCCAGTTAGACAAAGATGGAATCAAACAAAATCTGTCTTCATCCCATGATTGAAAAGTCAGCATATCTCAGGTAATGTAAAAAAATCTACCAAGTTTAAGGACTTTATGGGCATTAGACACTGAGCTGAGCTACCCATTAGTTTTTGCTCGAGTGTTATATTCCCAGAGAGGCCCATTCAGGCAATGTTTTAGGGTGCAAACGACACCCTCCCTCTGCACTCCACCTGTCCCTTATCCTGCTCTACTTTTTTCCCCCAAAGCACTTATCACCTTATTATAGTCTATGTAATTTTCTTATTGTGGTATTTATTGTGGGTCTCCCTACTAGAAGCCCTAGAAGAATAGAAACCTTATCTGCTTTGCTAACTGATGGATTCCAACTGGATGGAACAGGGACTCACACATAATATACCCTCAGTACATATTTGCTCAAAGAATGAAGAGTCCTTCCTTAATCTCCAAGCCTCAAATCCTTCCAGAATCAGGTTCAGTCATGAGTTTAAAAATTTTAGGGTTAACCAGAAAGACCTAAAGCCAGAGGTGAGATTAGAAGATATCAGAAAATACTTCCTAGGTATAAATAAAATTAGAAAATAAACTTTTTTTAGCAAATGTTTATTTATATCAAAATACAAAACATTTCTGAAGCAGAGTAATGTTACATGAGGAGCAATTAAATACTCAACTTCTTTTAATCAGTTTAACTTGCAACACTCCCAGGATACCTTCACCGGCTACACATCTTGTCGTTTGATATGCCCTTTGTCCTCTTTTTGTTTGCGTATGTACGTGTTTGCTTGTTTTGATTAACTCACTATATGAACGTGCAGTGTTACTGGTGATGAGTTGGTTAGTACCAGCAAGCCTGAAAGCACCAGCAAGTGGAGCCTGGCATGGCAGCCTGAGCCAACACAGGCTGCAGATCTTCTCCCTAATTGAGTTTGGGGTGTCACTCGGTTTTTGAACTGGCAAGAGTCTAAGGCCAAAGGAGTCCTTGGTAGCCAGGGCAGGCATTATTGCTTAGGGCCACAGAGCAGGTGTGACTTAGGGGTCATCTCAAACCGGGTCTTCTTTATGTTTTGGGAAGCAGGGGTAGGACAGCAATCAGAGCCCATCTGGAGGGGTGGCAGCTAGAATAGACCTGGGGCCCGGGAATGTAGGTCAAGGGACCCTGCAGGAGGAGCCCCCTTCCCCAAGAAAGCAAGCAAGAGCTGGAGAGATGAAAGGTTTCTCCCCATCTTGGCAGTCTGTGATTTGGTGGTTGGAGGTGCCTGCCTCTTGGATGGGCTCTTCATAGATGCTTAGCATTTGGAGATTTTGAGGGAAAAGCACCTGGTTAAGAGTGTAGCTGTTTCCACACACCTCCATTCCCCGACAGAGAGGAAAGGGAAGGACAGGAAGTAAGGGAGATGACACACTCCCCCTTTCATTACAACTAGCCCACTTCCAGAGCCAACCTGGGTCTCCCTTTCAGACCCCCAGTTAGTGCACTCACTTTGGCATTGTACGCCTGCAAGCGCACACACGCACACGCGCACACACACACAGGCGCACACACACAGATGCCTGGTTTCCCTTCAGAGCAGAACTGTGTCCCATCTTCACCGTCATTCTCTGCTCCAAGGTGTCCCCTTGACCCACAGTCCCCCAGCCCCAGCCCCAGCCCCAGGCGTGGCACACGCTGGCATTCCCAGACTTTTGAGAAGAGGGTGAGAGAGAGCAGGAAGCTCACCCGAGACAGGCCATACAGAGTGTATGTTCATATAAGGCTTTGGTACAGCACCGATTTAATGTTCCTATAGTTTGATTTCTAAATTGTCTCTTAGACGAAAAAAAAAAAGCTTACTGAAAAAATAGTGTTTTTATTTACTTTTGAGTTACATACCTGAAGTTCAAAAAGTAAGCCTCTAGTTGCCATTCAAATTCACACTTAAAGGTGTTCTGTGTGCAGCTGTACAATTTGTTGGTTTGTCTTTAATAATTAACCAAACTCAGCCAACCAATACCATGAAGTCAGCTGCCCATGATAACTGACTTTAACCAGTCCATACATAAAGAAAAGGGAGAGAACACAAAAGCCACCCCCATGTTTCCCACCCCCAATCCCTAGGGGAAAAAAAAAATCAAATAGAAGACAAAATACAGCAAGATTTAAGGAACCAGTGGGACGAAGGAGGTTCAGGCCAGCTGGCCTCTTCAAGAACAGCACCATAAAGCACCCTAGCGCAGTTATGTGGTAATACTTGACATTCAAGAATGGAAACGAGGTTTGAATGGTCTTCACAAGAAGACCTGGCATGGGTGGGGAGCAACTCCCAAAGAAAGCTGAATAAGGAAAAGAAAGAGGTTGAAATGAGAGCAAGAACTCCCATGATGAAACTGATAGTCACATCCAGATTCATCAGAAAAGAACTCATAGAAGAGGCTACCAGGCATCTGGAGGTATGGAGTTTTTAAGAGGTCTTGGGGAGGGGGCATTGGGAGCCCCTCCCCACCCACACTGTGTAGCCACCCCCACCCTGTGTGTCCGCAGGCCACCGGGTGAAATGGGGAAAAGAAATTCATACAAAATTGCCTCCAGGTGTGTGATGGAAGAAGTCTACTCAGGATGACAGAATCTGTCCTGGTAGAAGAGAAAAAGCTGAAGGTGAGGAGAGCCAAGCATCCCTGGCATGAAGCAGGATGTGGTCCCTGCAAGTCAATGGTTGTGGAAAAGGAGCAACGGGGGAAAGCACATGCCATCTGTGCCCTTGGTCTCTGGCCCCACAGATGGTAGTGTGGAAATGAAATCTAGATAAGATGTCAAGATCTTTTGAGATTGATGTATACAACTTGGTACATGAGGCTTTAAACTGCTATTCTTCCCTAAACCAACCATTCCATCTAAAGTTTCAGCAGTTGAGATCATTCCATAAAGCATTCCCTCCCAGTCCCTGGGCACTGCAGTGTGGTTTACTAAACAACAGGAGAGACCCCCACCGTCCAGTATCGTGGCCAATCCCTTATGGACAAGAAGAGTCCTGTGCAGGCTCTCCTGTTTCCCCACCTCCCACTTTTTATATTTATATTGGCCAAAGTGGAGCAAAATGGACATCTACAGCCAAGGAGAGTGGAAGGGCCTACCAACAAGCCAAAGAGAAATAGATAAACCCGTCTTCCCCAAGCTCCTGGTTGATGATAAAGAGGGAAAGGATATGACCCACCCAGATCCTTGGGTAAGAAATTCCCGGTGACTGGATCTACTCCAAACTCTTGTTCCATCTAGCAGACAGAGGTAGCAAAAGTAAAACAACTCCACAGATTCCGCCACCAGCTACCGAAAGGGAAAAGCAAACATTCAAAATCCCTTCTACCACATGGGGATCAAGGAGCATGGTGCAAGCTTATGGAACAGCACATGTTCCCAATAGTGGCTATGGGCCTCACAGGCCTAGTCAGAGCACACATCCCACCAACCTGTCCCATTAACTGAGAGGTTCAAAGATAGGAAATCTTGCTTACTCCTTATATAATCAGATCTCAAACTATTTTGCTTCCTGTGCCTTTGTAAAAGGCTGGTTCTTCAGAGAAACTGGAGATCTACATTGGGTTATCTATCCTTCCCCCCTTCAGTGTCTATCTTTTCACCATCTTTCTGAGGGCTTATGGACAGGATCATGAAAAGGGTAGAAGAAAGCTTTACATCCCCTCCACGCTCCAAAATTCCAAGGTAAGGGCTATGTCCCCTGTCTTCACTTTTCTTTCCCTAAATGAAGAGTCCAACTAAAGGTTAAAGAATGAAATGGGAATGTGGTCAACAACTTTTGACCTTGTAAACTTTGATGCTGCTGAGGATTCTTAAGGATCAAGCCTTGAGTATAATGTGGGAAGAAGTAAGAGTTTTGGAGCAACTGTAGATCTACTGAGGGTACTAAACCTCTGAGAGGCCTGGGATGCTGAAGTGATTTATTTTGCTGGTTGCATGAGTACCATAAATGGAACAGGGTCTATGGAGAAAGAAAGGATGACCACTTTAAGAGAAACAACAAACAAACAAACAAAAAACAAAAGCCAGTAATATTAGGAAAGCCCTCTTTGTGTGGAGGCTTGGGTAGGTTAGAAGGGGTTAGGTTGTGAGCTGGGAAAGAACATAGAACGTGCTGCTTTGTCTCTTGCCCAACCTCCCTGAAAAATCTTACTAAGAAACATCTGGCTATCTCCTCCTTTGGCCTCCTGGAAGACTGCAGAAAAAGTTAGTCAAGGATGGACACACAGCCAATTGGACTCATATTAAACCCCTTCCTGTACTACATAGACAAAGCCCATTTTCCTTCAGTATCCTTGGAAAATCATACGTGTTTTGAGCAAGTAATCCTGGGGCCTCTAGGATAGTGCCTGAGTGAATGTCAGAGCCCTATAAGGTCTACACGGGGGTGGGGGGGGGCAGTCAGGTCAGAAGTCCGTCAAGCTCCACCCCAATCTACTCTTCCTATAAAACCCCCAAAAGATAAAGAGAGCCCCTTCCAGTGGCTGAAGCATCTGAGTCCGTCTAAGGATCAGGCTCCCTAAGACAAACGCTCTTGGGTAACATAACACTTTGGTTGGGGAGGAGGAGTTAGTATTGCCTTTTGTAGTTGGTGAGCAGGATGACAGGAGAGAGATCGCAGCCACAAGTCTCTCCCAGGCTGCCTGTACCATCTGGCCCTTTACCAGCTTCAAAGATATTACTCTGAGCTCTTGGTAAGTCAGAAGAAAAAGCTAGCATCCAAGAGACAATTGTTGAGGCTGCAAGGTGCATAGCCCCTGCAGCATGTGAGGTCTTGAATTCTCAAAGAGGTATTCTTCAGGCCACACAGAGTTTCCTCCTCCAATACAAGTGAGCTCCCTCTCTCTAGAATCTCCAATTCTGGGCCAAATTCTCCCAGTATATTGTTGGGTTCTGTAGGTTCCAGGCCAGGTGGCAGGAGGTTCTACACAGTCGCATCCTTCCCATCATGCCCAAAGTTCTCTCACACCTCATCTTCCACTCAGTATCCCAGGATTGGACCATCCCATTTCCAACACCTCATTTTCCAATTAAAATAATAACTGTAAAAAGCATATATGATATATCTATATTAGATATCACATTCACAAGGGTTCCAAGAATCTGCAGCAAAAATGACCAGGGTATTCTTCTCCATGTCTGAGCCTTTGCAGGCAGCCTGGCCAAGCTCTCTCAAGATGCCACTGTCTCATGGCCACACCCTCCAGGAGTGCTCTGAGTCAAGGTACTACAACCAGGACAAGTACTTCTGTAAGCCCATAGGTAATCCTAACCTTCTCCTTTCTAATGCTGCTAAGACAGATTCCTTCAGAGGAACTGGGTACTAACCCTCAGCAATAAGAGGACAGATTCACAGTCTTCAACTCTCCATACTCACTATAGTAAGCACCTGTGCCAATGTGCTCAAGCCTCAGTGTCCTTACTAGTGACAAGAGATACTGGATCTGTGTTCCTTGCAGCTATTAGATCCAGCAGCTTCCCACAACCTTCAGCTCACTTATCCTTTCTGCAAGTGGATTATTTGTTTTGCTATTTTTTTTTATTTCATATACACACATTTCTATCAGAAAGACCCAAGCAACTCTGAACACAGAGTATCTCAGAGGAATAAAGGCATGGAGAAAGGACGGGGGAGGTGGGGACATCAAGGCATGAGCTAGTATTCTAGACCACCTGCGGAAGGCAGTCCTGCTCAAAACATCTCTAAGCACAGGTACAAAAATAAAGCAAACTATGACTTCATATAGATATATAGATATATAGATAAGCTAGCTAGATAGACTTTATATAGGTTTTCTGTATATTTATATATGTGCGCCAAGGGCGTGAGCCCCACTCCTCCTGCCTAGCTTGAGTCTCCTGTCCTCCCACTTCCCACTCCCCAGATGCCCCATTTGCCTGAAGCCTCCCACTCTTGACTACTGCATCTGATCCTTGCACCCACCCACCCTTACATAAGTTCCCCTCTCTCCTTAAAATAGAACAAATTATATGTACTTATATAATTTTATATACAATCTCCATAAAAAATACACTTAAGATGGTATATGCCTAATTTCACCCTCCTACCTAAACAGAAGTTGCCTATCAAAGAGTCAACCAGAAAGAGGGTCGTCTAGGCCTGCCTGATGCTACTTAGGCAAATTAGTGTGTCCTTATAAACCCTACACACACACACACACACACACACACCCCAAACCACAAACACACCCCATACCAACATACAACAAACATACCAGACACAAACACCCACATACCACAAACACACACACTACACTCTGACATACACATACCACAAACATGCCAAACAAAAACACCCACATCACACCACAACACACATGCCCCCAAACATCACATACATACCATACCCACTCGCATCCACACACTACATACTCTCACACCCCACACATTCACACACACAGACGAACCAGACACCCTCACACCCACACAGTGCACACATTCTCACTTCCTGAGCCCAGGAAAGGAACACAGACTAGACAGCTGGCTAGGACTGGAGACCAGGGAGATGACCTGGCAACTTTAGAGGGGCATGTGAGACGGCCTCATTTCTCTGACCCAGCTAGGACGCTGTCTACTCATGACAGACCTCTCATTGTTCACGTAGGCAATGTAGATATTCATTGACAGAATGACAATTGCCTTCCAAGGGTTGCAAGATGACCATGAGGAGATTTATTCCTCTCCATCATAGACGAGGTTTCATAGATGACCTAAGCCAAAAGGAAGCAAAAAGCCTCTAAGTCCTCATCACTCATGAGGGGTTCAGCATTTGCCCCTTCCACTACTATGGAAAACCCCACACATCACCCAAAAGCATGCTCACAGTATTTCTAAGGCTGAAAAATGTAAGTCCCCCATCCCAGGCCCACCCGTCTCCCCTTCCAGATTCTCTGCCCCACCCAACCATCTCCCCATCATAAACCATGCACAAGTTCAAGATCCCTGGAGCCATAAAGAAGTGGGGTAAGAAAGGAAAGGCGTAACTGGTGTGTATATGGAGTGGAGGTGGAGAGCTTGCCCTAGTTCCTAAAATAAATCCAGGAAATCCAGTGCCAGAGAGAGGTAGGGATGGTGGAGCACATTTCAAGACTAAAAGGAAGAGGCCCAGACAGCCATTCACGTCCCTGTCTAGGGAGATAGGAAAGGCAAACAGCCAAGGTACCAGGGACAGGAACTGAGAATCTGTACCCGATTCTCCCCAATCCAGCTCTCCCAGCCAGGAGTCCAGAGCTAGCAATTACTTCTTCAGCCCTCTTCAGAAACCCCAACTACTACTATAGATCCATCACAGAAAAGAATACCTAAGTGATTTCAGTTGCTGGTTGCTGTCCTACCAACATATTTATTAATCAAGATATTGCAACTTTTCCTTCTATAAGGTATGGTAAGCTATTAATGATATTTGTACTAATGCCTAATTTTTCTTTATCCTACCCAGAAATCTTTGGGGTAAGGAGGGTCTTTGAATCAGACCCAATCTACTGGAAATTATTTGATCAGCTTAAAACAAGGTTATGAAAATACTTCTACCCTCTCAGCAACCCAAAACACAGAGCACGTAGTGAGGATATTTGTTCATGAAAGACTTATTTGAAAGTATAGATGGGGGCCCAGAAATAAAGCACTGGACCAATTTGGTTTTACAACCAGTTGGAAGGAGGGGTGGTAATGGATCCCCTCCCTAACCCAACATCAAGGTGCTAGGAGGGCTAAAGTCCCACCTGGGCTTGATTTTTATGGACTTCTTCTAAAGAAGAGACTTTTTAATTCTGCCTCTCAATCTGAAAGGAGGCAGGGTTGGAGACATCAAAAAGGACAGTGGAATAGCTGGTCTGACTTCAGGGCCAAACTCGTTTGTCCTCCTATGTCAATCAGACCGCAGCCGTCAAAGGGGGAGAACGTGAGAATCAAACCTCTAGCTATAAAGCCACTGTGTGGCTTCATGGTCTGAAGGTAGTCTCTGTGCCTCAAGAAGAACAGGTGACAAATAAAAAAGCAAACCCCAGTTCTTCCTCTCCATCACCAGCAACGTCTTACAAGCAGTTTAAGATCATGGGAGACAGGGAAAAGGCCATCTGCCTCTTCCCCTTATGAAAACAAACTAATGAAGCTTATGAGAATGAGTCCTGCTTCTCTAATGACACAGAGCTGGCAATACGATGGGGATCTCAAGACAAGCCTAGCTTTGGGCCCAAGGAACTCTTAAAAACAAACACATGAAGCTGAAAGACATCACAGAGAATATGACCATGTTTGGTTTGGACACTTAGTGTTATAGGCTAATTCTAGAGGAAGCAAGGAAGTCTGGCTAAGAAGCAAGACCTCTTCTAAGATCCAGTCTGGGCCTATGTGCCAAGACCCCTTACTCTTTTTTCAGTGACTTTATCACCCTCCCACATCTGTCCCCCCAAATGACCTTCACTGCTACTACTCTCCAGACTGCCCCACCCCAGACAACTGCTCCTCTTTCTTTTCTTGGGTTGACCCCCCCACTTGTACACTGCACCTTTAGGGGTAACTAAGTTATCACATGCCCCATAGAGAAAGGTAAGTCTTAATGTCCCTCAGCTTTGGCCTGTCGTATCTCAGAATCCCCACCTTCTTTCTACTTTGTGTTTGATCTAGCTCTATATCCCCTTTCCAGCCTTACAGACAGGAGGCCAAAGAATCTGACCTCCTTTCTATGCTCCAAATCTCTCCCTTTCTTGAAGTACCCCACCAATCAATTCCCTTATTCAGTTTAGATCTGGACCTTATCCCCAAAGCAACAAGTGCAGCCCCATGGGGCTCCAACCCTCCGGCCTGCCAGAGCCTGCCTCCCTTTATTTTGGAGAAGATATGAAGGCAGAGCTTGCCCAAAAGGGCTGGTGAAAATGCACACTCTTCCCCAGGGGGAGCAGTGTGGATGTGCTCAGGGGAGCTGCGATCAGGGGAGCTGCGCTCAGGGGAGCTGCCTTTCACTTCTATCCATCTCTCCCCTTTGACTCCTTCCTACTGCTCCCTGGAAATCCCTGTGATGGCGCCCAAAGCTTTACATGCAAGCAAAGCAAGCCCAAGATTAACCATTAGCTTCTCTTTTCTTATGTTTCTATGTAGTAATAAAATGTACAATTCTCCCCCTAGCCCACCCCAACCCCCCAGAAGCCTTTTCTAACAAAACTGGAAGAAACAGCTGCAGCCACGCATCCCTTGGCCCTGGATTCTAATCCCAGCAAGTGGCAAAGTCACCCTGACGCTTTGTGAAGTCTGTTTCTCCCTTGAAGCTATTGTTTTGTCAACTCAACAACAACAACAAAACAATATTAAAAAAAAAAAAACAACTTGTCAGAAAATTCCACATCTGAACCCTCCCCAGATTCCTCTGTGTAAAAGACATAGGAAAACAACTGGAATCAGTACAACTCTAAATATTTTCGATCCCAAATCAAAATAAAGACAGAGAGCATTGAAAAATATTAAATAATTACTCACCCCAATCCACCCCTGCTTGAGATGCCCCTAAGAGCATGATCATTGGACACAGGCTCTTCAAAGTGGGGCACAGACCCCACCAACCCTGCTGTGGGATGAAGCATCCTTCCTTCCTATAGAGAAAGTAGAATCTCCAAAGGTCTCTCATACCACCCCCCACCCCATCCCTCAAGGAAAGAAGCTAGGGAGGCAGGTGGGGAGACACGGTGGTGGGGCTCACCAGCACATGCTGAACTTGGTCACAAATGATGATCCACACATATGACCCCATGCAAGCCATGAAACCCACTCAGTGTGGTCAGCCAGCAATCAAGAAACAGGATTCGCCTTCTCCTTATTGCTCATTTATTCCCCAAGCAATTGCAGTCTCAGACCCTCCTACATGCTTTCGGCTTCAGGCTCCTTCAAGAATCATGTGCCCTTGTCCCAGTCTGCAAATCGCTTAACCCTGAAACAGTCACAGTTTCTAGTCAGGGTGCAGAATGAAGGGACAGGCAAAGGTCTAAGACACAGGAGTCGGTTCTTATCTGAGCTGCTTCTACAGCAAAGGTACCAGACCATAAAAGAGGAAGTCTGGAAGACATTTGATTGCCCACAGAGTGGAACACAAAAGTCATAGGAAGCTCACAAGCGCACATGGCAATTGTTCAAGGGCAGAGTACAAAGGACATTTGGTCCCTAGAAATGGCTATACCCCCATCACACAAATGTGCACAACCACACCCTCACATATGTGCACACACCCAGCATGGAAGTGTGTACCTACAACAGCTTTACCCTCCATCACACAGACAGAGGGAACTATATTCTGCCAATTTCCACCGCAGTCCTTCAAGGAAAGACTGAAATAGCTCCCAGGGGTGCAGAAAGGCTTCCAGCCTTCAAGGACACTGTCACAAGGAGGCCGTCTTGGGAGGAGAAGTGAGTGTGAGGCCATTGAGAGATACGTTGGTTGTGTGTCCTTTGCCTAGCCTTGGGGATGCCCCAGCACAACTGCCACGGGGTGGCCAGCAAAAAGCACAGCTCCCTCTATTTGGTCTGATGTGCTGAGGTAAGGGGCACTGCCAGAAGAAGAGAAGACAGGAGTCAGCACCTTTGTTAGCCCTGGAGATAGCTTGCTGGTGGGCTCCCTGGGAAAGCACAGCTGTAGTCTGAGTTACCTTAGCCCAAAGACTGGCTCTCAGCCTTGAAGGATATCCTAAAGAGGCAAAGCCTTCCACCTCATCTTCTCCTCTTCTTTGCTAAGCTCAGGACCTGGAACTCCTATGCATGGGGATCAGAAGATTGGCCCAACACACCCTGAAGTCCTACAGCTCTGGCATCCCACATTCACATTTCAGCCAGGATCCACCCTGGTCAGCAAGCCACACACCAAGAGAGGCTACAAACTGAGCCAGTGTGAGACCCATGTCCGTTCCCCACACGCCCTGGGAGAGGTACTCAGCGTGTCACTCATCGGGCACGGTAGCAGAGGTAGTGCTTCCTCGGAAAAGCAGACAGAGTTGCCCAACCTCTGCTTTCCCATTTCGCTGGAGCTGCTGCCCAGTGGTAAAGTCGGGGGTCTTGGATGCCCAAAGAATGGCGTTAGCCAGAAGGTCCAGGCTCCACCCCAAGGGTGCAGGCCCAGCCCAGAAGAGTAGAGCAATCAGCAAGATGAGGGCCAGAAACTGCCCCCTCCCTCCTCCATCACAATGACTCATTGCCCTCAGAAATGAACTCTGGTTGTGTGACATGTGACAGAACGGTCCCCCCTCCCTAGGGGAGAGAAAGGAAGCACCAGGGCTGGTGTGACAAAGAATTCACTCCCTAAGATGGAAGCTCCCAGCAAGGAGCAGCTCCCCAGCTCTCAGAGCCTCCCCCTGCCAAGGTCATCAGAGCTAAGCCACTAGCAACTGCAGTGAGACCAGCAGAAGCCTCCTGGGCTTTGACCTGGCCAACATCCAAGCAGGCAACGGGGGAGAGACAGATGTCCCCAAACCCACCAAGACAACAGCACCAAGAAGGAAATACTTCAAGGAACGTAATAGCCACCTTTATTCCCAGGCAGTGCCAGGGGGCAGGCTCCAACAGAAGAAGAGGGGAAAGAGCAGACACACCCCCATCTATCTTCAGGACCTTCTGCCCTGCTCTTGAGCAGCACCATTATCTCACTGGGAGAGAGAGATCCATCTTTAGTCACTGTAAGACAACCTCACGGAAGCTTCTGGGTGCTAAAAGTTTGAACTAGGACAAGATTTTGGCAGAAAGAAGGATCAGAGCCCAGGCCCCCACCTACCACCCCTTCCACTTTCACCCTCTGCCTCAGCCAGCTCCACGTAAATAAACCTCGAGGGAATGAGGGGTGCCAGGGGACCCCCAGAACCCAGAAACCTGAGGCACCCTCGCTTCATCCGATCCCATCCTGTTGGAGCTTGGGTCCACGGGTTGGAGGAAGGCCCAGGGCAAAGAAGAGTCTGCAGGCGGCACGTGGAGAGATGGAAAGGAGCCGCAGGCAGGCTCCCCACAAGTGGCAATTAATCAATCTGGGGAATTAGCTCCCACAAAAAGAAAGGAGGAATCCAATCAGCGCCTTTGGAACGGCACTCCAGAGGGTGCCGAGCCAGAGGCAGTATATAAATAGAGCCTCGGCAGCCTGGCGCTCCACACAGATGGCTCCGGAACGGGAGCCGGCCCTTGGGCCACAGGGCCCCTGGTCCCGGCTGGACCAAGAGGGCCTGACAGATGAGCTTGCCTTTGTGCAGGACCTGCCTCTTGGCCCTCCTGCTAAGCAGCTTCTACTTCTGTAGCAGGAGCCAACCCGTGGACGAAAGAAAGACACCAATCTGCCCTTTGCTGGCCACCCTCTCTTCACCTAGGAACCAAGAAATAAGGGCTTGCATTCAGTTCTGTGGTAACTCATTACCTCCCGCCCAGAGCAGGCAGCTGGCCATCATGGCAAGCCCCATTTCTGCTCTGGAAGGGAGAAGGTAGAGAGATGAACGGTGAGTTCAGCTGAGAAGGCATGAATCCTGTTTCAGGAGGAATGACGCCCTGGACAGACATCAGGACGCCCAGCTGGCTCTCTGCCTATCCTCCTTACAAACCCTGCAAGTCTGCTGCCCTCCTCCTTCCTTCACTGACCACAGAAATAAACAGCACTTTGCTTCAATGTACATATATATACATAGAGAAACCCACAAACTACATACAGATGCATTTGTATCTATATCTATATATATGTAGAATTGGAAGATGGGATGGGCAGTCCAGCCCTCTTCCAGGACTTGAAAAAACTGAAACAGAAGCAGAGAGCAGTAAAAGCCATTGCTTTCCCCTTCTTCACTTCCAAGAGTATTTGAAGAGGTGAGAAAAATCAAGCCAGTGAAGAGGGGAGAGGTGGGAAGGAGGCCGATCTCTCCCTGTCCCCAGTTCACTTCCTGATCTCTACCTACAGGTCTGCCCCTGGCCCACTGTCCCCAAAGTGAGAGCAGCTGGCCAGGATTTGGAGGAGGCTGCACTCTCGCTGGAGAGAGAATGAGCAGAACAAAGGTCGGAGCAGCCCCCCAGACTGCCCCTCAGCTGGCACACCATCATCCTCCCTCCCCCGCCCCCCAGCCCAGCGTGACCACCCTGGGACGACTTAGAGTTGTGTCGCGTCACAGCAAGGTGGCGTGGCCAGGGTCATCGTGATCCACGCTGTTAAGAATCGCCGTCTGGTCTTCCGGAAGCTGGCGGTGGCACAGGTCTGAGAGGCGGGCAAAGGGGTCAGGCCGAGAATGTCTCTTCTTCTTTCGGAGGCAGACGGCTTCATCGGGCCACAGAACCTGGGAGTCTGGAAGCTGCTGAGCCTGGGAGGCAGAACCGTCTAGGGAGAAGGGAACAGGTGCACCAAGCAAACAGGAAGAAAATAAAGTGGGTGAAAAGGAAGGTGGTCCCCTCACATGTTCACCATTTCCATCTGCTGAGACATATATCCTGGCTCTCCAGTATGAGAATAAGAATCACCAAGTGCAACAGGACCCAGGAGCCTGGTGGCCAAAGGGCCTCCCGTTCTAGAGCCATCTGTGCTGAGAACCAATGACCTGAGTCTGCTCCCCTGGTCGTACCGAGAGTTAAGAAAGCAGGATGGGTCTAGTCCATCAGCATTTCTTTTTTATCTTTTATTTAATATTAAATACTTTTATTTAAATCTGTTATCTAGTATTTATAGTATTTAAATTTTTATTAGAGTAATATCTGTTTATTTTTTAGTGCCTCCTGGGAACCAAGCATCATTCTAGGTGTTGGGGATCTGGGCTTCTAAGAGTGGGTTGGAACTCAATACACTTTCTTCATCCCCTTGTCCCCCAGCAGTGATGGACTTCATCCAAGATTTCCATCCTTGCAACAGAGCCAGGTGTGGCCCTTCCTAGACTCCCTGGGCCCCTCTTCTATCGCACGGCTCTTCTGCAGATATGGCAGTAAAGTGCTGGGTTTCTAGAAAACTATACTTTAGTGTGGAGTGAGAAGGAAGAGACAAACATTAAGGACTTAAAAAATACAGAAATGAAATTTCCAGATACTGAAAGACCTACAGAGAAAAATGCAAACAGGGCCACGTGAGGGCAAAGGACTAATGCACAGTTCTATTCTCAAAAGGGGAGTAGAGTCTCAAAGGACAAGCCTTCTGAAGCTCTGAGTGAGAAGGATTCCCAACAGAAGGAGGGGCAAAAGTGAAACCCATGGCTTAAGAGCGAATGTGCCATATTTCAGGGACCGAAGGAAGGCTATCGTAGCTGAAGCAGAGCGAGCAGAGGACAGCGAGGCAGGAAAGATGGAGAAGGGTATCATAAGGAGTTTGAAATCTGCTCTGGTTGCCATGGGAAGCTTCTGGAAGGTTTTCATCAGATGTGCGTGTGTGTGTGTGTGTGCGCGCGCACGCGTGAGTGTGCACATTGCCATGAGTGAAAGAGGATGCTGTTACGTCTTATAAGATCACTTCGGTTGCTGAGTGTAGAATATACTGTAGGAGGAACAAAGGCTGGAGCAGGACAACCTGGAGGCAAGTGCTGTCATCAGGGTGGGAAGGACAGTAACTCAGAATTCAGTTTCAGCAATCGAGGTGGAAAACAGTGGTCAAATTTAGGATCTGCTGTCAGAGTTGGGAGCACAGACCTTACCAAATGGATTGGGCGGGATGTGTGAGAGCAAGAGAAGGACCAAGGCTCACTCCCCGAGCAGCGAGGTCAGGAGTGGTGATCTTTAAGAAGCTGGGAAGGAAGCGAGGAGACACAGATTTGGAGAGGATAATCAATAACTCTATTCTGGACATTTCAAAGGCTTATAAAACATCTAAGTGCATGTTCGGCAGGCAACTGGAAATATGAGATTCGAGCTCATGGAAGAGACCGGAACTAAAAACAGACATTTGAGAGCCATCAACATATTACAGGGCACAGGATGGCGAGACAGAACAAGAGGGAGTACAGGCATCTGAGGTGGCTCTTTTTGTTAAAACAAAACAAAACGTAAATACATAGGTAGGTAGGTACATGACTCTTCAAATGCAATGGGCTCAAGGGGGCTGAACATTCAGCTTTAGGCTCCAATTTCTCACCCAAACCCTAAAAAAATCATTTTCCTCTTTTCTGCCCCACTACTCCCATCTATAAACAAATAGGATAATAGCACCACCCGAAGGCTAAGTGAGAAACAAGTGTTCACTTCTTCCGAAGATTCCAGGGGCCTCTGAGGACCACTTTTCCATAACCCAGTCTCTAAAGAAAATTACTCTCCAGTAATTAAAGATCTGCAAGGAAACTGTTCAGCTGCCTTTTTTTTTTTTGACAGCCTGTGACAAGATTCCTAAAACCATTGATTAAAAGAAAAAAGGAATACGTGATAAATACTAAAGAATTTTCTAAGTGTAAAAAAGGGCTGAATTCTTTTTGCACTATCTTAGCAGCTACTGATCAATGCTGGATATAAACATCAGACATATTTCAATAGAAATGTCCTTTCTATGATAAGAAGACTTCATTCTATCTCACTAAGAAAAGTTTGGTCATCCTGCAGAGGCTGGGTCCATGCCATGATGTCCCCTAAGCACTGAGTAGGACCCCATAATTCCCATGTCTGACTAGAAGGTCTGAAATAATAGAGAAGAAATATATAAGGAAATAGAGATAGTTCCAAAAGATGTATGGCAGAGTGGAAAAAATTAAGATACTACTTATGTTGTTTAAAAATGCATTAAAAAAATACAATGTATTTTATCAAGGTGTATGCATGGAAAGTCTCTGAAAGCATGCATCCTGCCAAGAAGGACACTTCCCAGAAGGGAGGAAACAATCAGGAGGATGATCAGAGACTTTGCCTTTCTAAGTTTTACATGAAAATTACATTTATGCATTACTTGGTAATTAATATTAAAAAGAGACAATAACATAAGCTGTTGGATTTAATTCTAGAGAAAACCCAAAAATGGGATCCTGAACCAAACAATCTCACAATAACGGCTGAGAGAGGGGGAAAGAGAGGATCCGCCATTTACCGGATCGTTTCTTTGACTTCGAAGAGCCCTTGGATGACTTTTTGGGCTTCTTTATCCGTTGGTATTTCAGAGCCTCCAGCCTCTCAGGTGCAGCAGCATTCCCGGGTGCAGGTGGATGTGTTCTGGAAGGGACAATTAGAGAGGCACAGGTCAGCTCCCAGAAGAGGGAGCTTCTGAAGAGGGGCTGGAAGAAAACCATACAGCTGACCCACAGGAGGACAGAGTCCCAGGCATCCACAGTGGCTCCTTGACACCTGCCTCTTGATTGCTCCTGGAAAGGAGAAAGGCCAGTAGAAAGCTCCAGCAGTGGGAGGCCTGCCTCAGATGGAAACCAATCTGCAGAGCAACCAGAAGACCTAAGAAAGGGAGAGAGAGATTTTAATCTTGAGTTTCATCACATGTCACTCAAACCGGGAGGAGGAAGGGTCAGAGGAGAAAGCAGCTTCAGTGACCAAAGTTGTTAGAAATCATCATAACAAAGACCTTTAAATGAAAAGTAAAAGGGCAGGTTAAAGCAGGAGGTGAGGAAACCTACCCCAGTGAACGGACTGTCCTCCTTTGGAAAAGAGAAGGCCAGGGCCAAATGAGAAACCCAAGATCCAGTGAGATGGAGTGTACATAAAACCCAGCTTCACTGGGCTTCTTCCCTTCTGCCCACCAGAGTTAGGCAGAACCCCAGCAGCTAACAGCAACAAATATTTGTCATCTACCCACATGTCAACAGGGGGGTCTCCCTGACGCTCTCGGATGTCACCAGTCATGCACGAGAATAAAAGAAGGTGGAAGTAGATTGCGACAGTTAGTGCCCACATTTGGCAGCCTTGCAAAGCCCTTGCCTTCAAGTTCCCAGTGAAGTAGCAAGCTCCCAGTGACGCTCTACATTTAAGATTCAGTAGAGAAACTGGGGTTGGGAGAGACGCCACGTATGCCAGTCTCTCCTCCTCCCTCAGCTGCGGGACGGATGCTGTCACGGGCCTGACAGACCAACCATGAGATTAGAACAGAGCCCACAGCTCCGCTGGGGCCTGTGTAGCCCCTGTGACAAAGGACACCAAAGGGAGCCGAGAGGATGGACTGTCTGTGACAACCGGTACATACTGGAGAGAAGTTTTCAAGAGTCATAAAAGAAAATCTAGAAGACAGGTATCAATGTCATTTCTTCTCAAAGTAAGCCAAACTTGGAGCCCGAGGAATAAAGGCAGAGAGAGAGGAGTTGTTCTTTCTTTCCCACCAGGGCTGGCCTTAGCATGCCATCAGGGGAGCAGAGACATTCTAGGGCCACAGTGCACTGAGGTGAATCACATTCTTCCTCAGTCCCCACATCTCCCTCTTGAACCTCCATCACATTGGTTTTGGATAAATCCTGATTAAAAGGAGGACAGCCAACCCTGTGAGGGGAAAAGAAGTGCCCAATGGTGAGCAAGCAATCTGAAGCAGAACAACAAATGAGAGAGGGATGGGAGGTCTACAGCCCCATCTCCCCAGTACTCATCATACTCGTGGGGATAAAGGAAGAAAAAACTTACAGACTAATTGTTGATAAGCCTCTGGTCTCTGGGATTTCCTGCATTAACTGGCAATGAAGCAACCTCCATCTTCTTTGATGGATGTCATCATTCCATAGCCTTTTAGTAAATAAAGTATCAAGAAGCTCCTCCAAATTCAGGTCAGAGACAGCTTCTAGATTTTCCATATTCCCCTGACAGCATGGAGCTCAGAGGCCCCACCTACACGCACACGCAGGCAACACATGGTCTCGGAGAGAAATCCAACTCACCATGAGGTCTTCCACCCCCAAAGACCCAACCTGCAAATTCCCCGTCCCCTCCTCCTCCAGACTCTACCCACAGAGATCCTACATAGGAGCAGTGGTGGCCGCAATGGAATCTGGAAGGCGGGCAAAGGGTGGAGATGGCTAGGGTGTGAGGAAGCATGACTCTGCAATGCTGGCAGGATGTCCTCACCCCCTTCTCATCCTTGACTAGGGCTTCTTCAGCTACCTAAAAGGAAAATCAAAGGTATGAATCAGCCGTTCAGTTTACCTGTCTCCTGGCCCTGGCCAGCCTCTTCGAAAAGGACCACACAAGGTGAGCAATGCATGGTCCAAGGAGGCATCTGACAAGCAAGTGGCCCCAGGGAGCAGTGATTAAACCACATAACCCAGGGTGCCCCACGAGGGCATGAGAGAAACTGGTACAGAACACTCCTAGGGTTTTTCTAAGCCAGGCCAAACTTTCAAGGATACTATTACTAAAATTAACATATCATTACCTTTATCACTTTTATCACATAGCATTTATTTACCACTTACCATGCCCAGCACTGGTCTATGTTCTCTACAATAGTTTGCATTCATCCTTACAATTCCCCTAAGAGGTAAACACTAGACTGATCCTGTTTCTCAGAGGGAGAAACTGAATGTGGAGGGTTAAGCAGCTTGTCTACTAATCCAGTTAAAATGGGACAGAGACAAGACTCTCAACATTAGGCTAAACTGCTCTTCCAACTTCCTCCTAAAGGAAAATGGTCCAGAGGCTCTCTAGAAGAAAACAGAGTTCCCACCTTCACCTGAGCAGTAGGTTACTTCGCTGTGCTGTAGTAGTCCCTGACATTCTCTTCTCCGGTGGCACAGCCAGAGTAAGACAGACCAGGGATGGGAAAATGCTGGCTGAAGTTATATCTTCAGGTGAAAATTCCCAAACAGTAATGATCCATTGAGGAGGAAAAGCCAACTTTCCCTTGTGAAACAGCCAAGTGCCAGCTCTTCCAGGACACCGGCTGTCCACCTGTTTTCACTTTGGGCTCAGTGCTCAAACAGAAACATGACAGAAGGCTCCTGGAGGCACCAAGACACTCTACCGATGCAGGAGGGAAAAATAAAAGCAAATGTCTGGAAGGACGGGGTGGGTGAGGGGGCAAAAATGGATCTTTATTTTTAGCAAATGATACAGAAAAGACATGTGAAACAGGGCCCAACAGACTTTACCTGCAGCATGTTAAGCCCTTTGGAATCAAATTGCCTCTCTTTTCTAGGAAGGGTGACCATGTCCCCAGTCAATATCAAGCCCACAGGGGACCTATCAGATAATGAAGCTTTTGGTACTGCTGTCTGTCAGACAGTGGAAAGCTTGGGTTAAGCAACTTCATCCTATCCCTGGAACAAAGTTGGTAAGTGAATCTGAGGTTGACCAGTAGGTTACCCTGTTAGAACAGCATCCAAACCTGGGCTCTCTAAGAAATGGAGGTCACTGTTCTCTTTCCAATCAAATTCAATTCTTCTAAAGTATATAGGAATCCAGCAAACTCTGGGGCTCTCCTCCTCACAGGAAGTCAGAGTATGAGGCCTAAAAGCCCAGAGGTTTTTCCGGATCTTCCATGTCATATGGAGTTCCCTGTAAACCCCAGTTCTCTGTCCCAGCGATGCTTCTCTGCAGTTCAGAACTACCAAAAACTGCCTGGAATTTACTCTCTCTCTCTCTCTGTTTTCATAAAATCCATACAAAACCCAAATCACAACCACTTAGCCCAGGGCCTTGGCTGCTTAGCTCTGTGCTTACCTAGGATAGTGGAGAAAAGACACAGACAAAAAGGTTCAAAAAATAGGCAAACCACAGGTCAGAGAAGTCAGAATCCACTGGACAGTTCCTGCTCTTGCTGGCCTAAGGGCTGACCACTCCAACACTTGTCGGTTGTCCCCAGTCAGCAGGCAGAGGCAGTGATTTAAGGGGTGTTTTTCTCCTCTTCATAACTGCCTGACAGCAGACTCTGCTCATCTGACTTTAGACCATGCAGGGTAGATGAGGAAATCCACTTGTCTACAAGGCATGGCTGGGAAAAAGGTGCCCCCACTCTCCACTTACAAAACAGAAAGCCAGGATTGCGGAGGTCAGCTCCCACCCAGCTGTAACGACAGATGACAACTTTCTCCAGTGGGGTCCGGGGACAAAGCCAGTGTTTGGCCTCAGGGCTTGGGAGACACTTGTTTCCAAACGAGAGCTCCTTGCTACGGCCCACCCAGGAAAAGGCGGGCCCCATCCACCCTCCCAGACCCACCTGGTTAGAGAGGCCAAGGTCGGCACTAACAGGAGAGGGGGCTTGAGGGGGAGGTGAGAAGAGGGCTGCTCCTGGTATGAGACAGGAAGCTGAGAAAACCACCGGCCTCCCAGCGGGCCCCAGAAAGGGCTGGTCCACACAATACAACTCCCTGCTCCGAGATGGGAGTTGGCAAGAGGAGAAAAAGGGGAGAGAGAAAGGAGGAGAGGCGGGAAGACCACTGCAGGTACAGGGGAGAAGGAACAGGAGAGAGACTGAAGGAAACAGGAACAGAGCAAGAACGAACGTAGACAAGACGTGTCACACCTTCTCCAAGCAAGACCAAGTGGAGACACATGCAAAGGCGCAGCATGAAGACAGCGTCTGAAGAGGAGCCTGACACCTCCCAATGGCCCCAGCAGCTACCGCGCCCGGGGGGAGGCTCTCAGCAAGCGGGAGGGAGCGGTGGCTCTTGCTGCCCAGCACCATCAAGGTCTAACTCCAAGGCTGTAGGGAGCACTTAATTCTCCTAGGCTGGGGATGCTGGCCAGGCCCCCAAGGAACCAATTCGCCCTCATCACTGCCCTTGGTTTCTGGGTTTGCCACAGCAGGGAGAATATGATAGCTCAGCTCTCAGATCTGGTGCAGTGGGGAGGTTGTGCAGGGAGGGGTCAATGACTGGTGAGGGGAGTGGCGGTAACAATGGGGAATGGGGTCCAGGCACTTTCCAGGAGTGGAGTAACAGCTCGCGCTGCAGCTATCACCTCTCTGGGGGTGACAGAAGGGTCATAACTGGGGTTCAGGGAGGGAGAGCAGGAAGGTGGAGGATGGCCCAGTCATTGTCACTCTGGAGCATCCACCCAGGAGGCCAGAGGAGGCCCCTCAAGGTGGGCCCATAACTCCTTCCTGACACCCTCCCTGCTCTCCAGTGCTAATGGCTGCAGTGTGGTTCTCAACCAGCCTCAGACACAATCCCACGGCCTCCTGGCTGTTAACAAGTTTATAGTTGCAGATCATAAAGAAATGGCAAAGCAGTCCAATCCTTCTTCTGGGAGGCCACTCTTCTGACCGAAGCCTTACAGTCCTGAGTTAGGATAATCAGCCTCCCTTGACATTTCTAGGTGTGCAAGGGATGCAGATCTTCTCACCTAGAGAAGCCAGGAAGCCCTCCTGTTCCCACACTCTGCTTGTTTCCAGAGGCACAGGCAATGGTGTCCATGGCAAAAAGAAGCGTCTTTAGTCACCAGAAAGACAGTGAGTCTCGGGTGACCCTAAGCCTCTTTAACTACCCCTGGGACTCTCCTCCCAAGACCCCAGAGCTATGACCCAAGGAGATCAGGAGTGGCTACTACAGGGATCTTGAAAGCAATTTGGACCTGAGGGCGAGGTCCACGTCTCAGTCCTGTAACAACCAAGAACAGGCTATGGAAGGCAAGGGATATGAGACATGGTGATAGTCCCCTGCCCTTGCCCTCACAGGACTACAGGTGACCTGGTCCTGAGGATGACCCAGCTGTTGAGGGAAGGACCTGGGCCACACCCCAACCATGTGTTCCTTGAGAATATTAGAAAGATCTCAAGAAGACTGTGAGGGACCAGCAACCCCAGAGGAAGATCTGAGTCTCTGGGGGGCTAGCATGGAACTGGGGAGGGGAGTGGCGCTGCCTGAGGTTGCTGGGAAAACAGGGCAAGCGGGGGTGGTTCTGGATCTAAGTGTGGCCTGATGTTTCCAGAGGTGCAGAGATGCAAAGCAGCTCTTAGGCATTCTAGGCCCCTCGGGGTGCATGCAGGGTCCCAGGGGGCTTCTGTGGGATGCCCTGGGTGTGTGGGCAGCAGGGGTCCAAGTGAGGAAAACTGCAGGGAGGCTCTGGGAGAGGCTTGGCATGTGAGGTGAGAGTCAGAAGCTGCAGCTAGGCAGTGCCCGAGCGTGGCCTGGTGAGGCTGTGGGAGCAGCATGATGTGGGGAACCCAGAAGCCGTGGGGTCCAAAGCAGCGGAGGCTGCCGCCCACAGAGGGGGTGAGGGGACATGGTTTGGATTCCCCTGTAAAGGAAGCGATGGCCCTGCGGAAGCCCCGTCCGCCTGTCCGCCCCCCGCCCCGCCCCAGCCGCGGAGCTCCCTTACCTATTGAGCTGAGGAGAGGCTTGTCTCGACAACACTGCCCAGATAGCTGAGATCAATCAGAAACAAAGCAGTTATCAACACGGGCGCGGGGGAACCGCCCACGCACACCCAGAGGGGAGGAGGGGAGGAGCACGGGGGTCCAGAGAACCACAAGCGAGGCCAGAGAATGGGGTGAGGGGAAGGAGAGAGAGACAGAGAACCAGACGGCACGATGGACGAGGCAGATGAGCGCTGCACAAAGCACAGACGACAGGGCTGCGGCGCACAGAACCTCCTGCACAGACGGAGGCACGGGGTCCCGTGGGCACGCCACGCCGGGTGTCCTAGCTAGAGGTCTCCGCCACCTTCTCCGCCTGCCAGGAGCAGGGGCAGTGGGAGGAGAACCTGTACTTCCAGGTACCAGAGAGGGTGGGAGTGCCTGGGGCAGGGGAAGGGCGCTGGGCTCCCTCCTCTCCAACCGCCTCCCATCCTGCCTAAGACCAGGCCAGCCTCCTCTGAAACACTCTGCTCCCCTGCACAGGCGGCCACATCAAGAAGAGAGACCAAAGGACGGAACCAGAGAGAAAGAGAGAGAGGGAGGGAGGGTAGGAGGGACCAGGGGGCCCTACGGAGACGTTGCAAACCCTTCGGAGCCAGTCGGGCCAACCCCAAGAAGATGGAGAAGGAAGAAAGACAGACAGAAAGAAAGCCAGACTTCAGGAGGAAGGGAGAAGGGGAGGAGGGGACAGGGGACAGGGGAAGAAAGACGAGAGAAAAAGAGGCACAGACGGGCGTCCAGGCCGACTCTGGTACCTGGAATACCAGCTGCTACAGTTTAGAGTGTGCTCTCTCAGGCAGGCTGATCGCAGGAGCTTTTCTGTCTGTCTGTCTGTCTGCAGCTTCCTGCGAGGCACACAGGTTGGGGTAGGGTATGTGTCTCCAGGCATACAGTTCACAGGCCTGAGATTTTGCTCCCAGCCTCCAGGATGTGCCTCCTGGAGTTTGTTGGGGGGGGGGGGGGACCCCGCTCACTAGGCTGCTAAGGCCAGGAGATTGGGAAGAGGAGCCCCAGGCCTGATGGTCCAGGGAAATCAGGCTTCAGGGTCCTGCCTAGCAGGGAGGATGGGCCGGGAAAGAAAAGGAGGCTGGATACAAGGTCTCTGGGTAAACCCTGGAACCACCCAAAGCCAGGATCGTGGGGATGCGGAAAGGTCTCTGGGTAAACCCTGGAACCACCCAAAGCCAGGATCGTGGGGATGCGGAGAGCCCTTCACTCCAAAAGTAACTGAGGTGACTACACCCTCGGACATACCACACTCCCCGCCCCCCCCCCACGCCCATGTGTGTCCACTCCCCATCACCCTGGGGGCCTCCTGAGAGCTCTGGGCTGGGTGGAGAGGCTCCCTCATGCTCCTGGCAGGGTACCTGGGCAGGTAAGCCCCACCCTCAGCCCCATGCCCACAACCTGCTGATGCCAGGACCAGAACTCTCCCGAAGGGATGCTGCAGCATGTCCAGACAAGCCCTGTCATTTGGGTTGATGGAAGGGGCGGAGGGTGGGTAAGGAATGGGGGGGTGGAAGATGACCAGGTGGAGGCGGGCAGGAGAAACCAGCTCACACTCACCCTGAAGTCGGTAATGGCGGTGGGGGGGGCTCTGGTCTGAGCAGTTCCTCCCCCATCCTTCGAGGGGAAGGCGTCTGTCCAAACACATCCAGGTTGTCCGCAGGCCCTGTGGGGCCCGGCGGAGGGGAAGGGTAGCCTGTGGCCAGCGTGGTGAAGCCCATGGTGGGCCGGTAGCTGGGGCTCCCACTGCGGCTGCTCTGGGAAGGGGAGCCCGTGGATGGCGTGGACTTGCGAGAGAAGCTGACAGCGGCCGGCGGCTGCAGGGTGATCTCCGACATCTCTGCCTGCTGCAGGAGGCCTGGGCGAGGCCGGGCCCGGGCGGCAAGCTCAGGAGAGCCGGTGCGGGAGCTGAGGGGGCTTTGGGTCAGAGGCGAGAGCCGGGAGGGCTGTAGCACCACTTGATGTAAACTGGGCTCGGCGCGCCTGGCCTGCCGGGGGCTGGGCCGGGGCCGGGGCTGGGGCTCGTACCACCGTGTGTCCAGGCCAAATGTGCTGGGGCCGCTGTGCCCCCCGGGCTCGGCCGGCTCGGGGTAAGGCAACACGGGGATGCCCATACCTTGGCTGGTATGTCTTAGCTGCCCTTGGCTCACCAGAGGTTGCATAGGTCTGTCCTGCCACTTAGCGGAGGTGGGCACTGGGACGGGGCCTCTGCCCGGCGATTTGCCTGCCCAACCCTTTGGCGCCTCCAGAGACAGGATGCCTGGGTAGGCCGCAGGCACCTGCAGGGAGGTGGGGGGCAGTCCTCGGGGGAGGCAGGCCTTGGGCTGCAGACTCTCAGCTACATCACAGGGGTGCAGCTGGTGGGGAAACATCATGGCCGGGGTTTCCAGGCCCCCAAAGGGGAATTCTGGCCGGCCCCAGGGCTCAGGGGAGCGCCCTCCTGTGGGTGTCTGAGTCAAGGGCAGCGTGCTGTTGGAAGCATTCTCTCCATTTTCCTCAGGAATGGTGGGGTGGCCGAAAGGCCCCTCAGTGTGCAAGGGTGGGGAGGACATGACCGAGCTCAAGGGGCTGCCCACTTCTGGCATGTAGAAGGGCGGCGGCTCCACCTCCCCAGGGCTGCTGCTGCTGAGGTACCCATAATACTGGGCATGGTGGAAGGGCTGGGGGGCGGGGGGTCTGGCCTGGCCTGTAGCCTGGAGCCGACCTTCCAGGCCGCCGGGGCCCTCCAGCCCACGGGGCTGGAACCGAGGGCTGTATGCTGGTGGTGGCAGGTAGGACTCCTGGCTGGATGACAGAGGGGTCAGCTGGGACTTCAGGGCAGCCACAGATGTGGGCACCAGCGGGTCCTCATTCTCCTCATCCGACTGGCGGAACTCGGGGTACATGTCCGTCTCCTCAGCAAAGGGGAAGCCCTCGATGCGCCTGCTCTTCATCGAGGGCTCCATCTCGGACGGATCCATCACGAAGCGGCCGTCGGGGCCTCTGCTGATGAGCTCGATGGGCGTCGTGGCCTCGGCCTCGGCCTCGGCCTTGGCCACGCTGTACTTCTTGCTACTGATGGCCCTCTTGGTCTTCTTGTACAACGACAGCTCCTTCTCCCGGGTGGGACTCAGCATCCTCTTGGCTGCCGGCTGGCCCTGGTCATCGGAGGACTCCGACGGGGCCCGGAGTGTGCGGATGCTCTCGGGGCTCACCTTGCCAGAGGACAAGCTGCAGGGGTGAGTGAAGGAGTAGGGGTGTGAGGTGGGAGACGCCTGCTCCCCCACTTCTTTTCCTCCTAACGGACCACCACAGACACTTAAGGCGATACTCAAAAAAAGGGATGCAGATGGGCCGCGTATCTTGGCGGGAAATACTTTGCTCAACGCTCCGCTATCTAGATACGTCCCTGTTTTTGAATGAACACCCCCATTTCTGCTTTCATTCCACCCTGTCCTTCCTGTCTGCCCCACTCTGTCTCATTGCACCTCTAACTTCATTCCCAGGGGGCTCAAGAAATGCAACCCCACCGTTGTACCAACTTAAGTGAAACACACTAGGAAGGCACATCCATTAGGATGAAAAAACATCACAGAAACCCATTCCAAAGCTAAAGAGAAATGGATTGCCCACGAATTTGGACTGTCCACACTACTGCTCCTTCTGTACACGTGGCCAACTTAAAAATACCACGCAGATCCGTGGAAAGCAAGTAGTTTCGAGGGGCTGAGCGGGGCCAACCACCCGCCTGTGTCCACCCTGCCCCTCTGCCCAACACTAGCACGGCAGGGGCACTTACGGAGACTCAAGGCTCTTTCTGCAGTGGGTAATGGAGAGCGGAGGATCTGTAAGGAAGAAGAAGGGGAGGAGAGTCCACTGAAGCCAGGGACACAAAACTCGTCTCAGGTGTCCACAGGTTCCGGAGCAAAGCCACAGAGGGGAGCCGCTCCTTCCAATGCTCGGTATCTTTGGGGCCGGTCCCCAGCCCTGTGCTCACCACCACTACATGTGTCCTCTCGCCCATTCTGCCCCCTCACTCCCTTCCCAGCATACTTCTCCCTTACTCCCTCTTCCAGATCAAGTCCCACCGGCAGTTCCACCCATAAGACCCCATTTCCCTGTCTTCAAGGGGGCCCATGCTAAAAGTGGGACATCTCTTCCAACAGGGAGCGTTTGGAGCTGGGCCAGGTAGAGCAGGGCGGTGGGGGCAGACACCCACCTTTTTTGCGCTTGAGCTTACGCTTGCGCTGCTTGTTGACAAAGCAGGCGGCCAGGGTGCTGAACAGGATGGCAGCTGCCAAGAAGCAGATGGTAGCTACGATTCCAGCCAACACAGGCCGAGCGAGCCCGTCATCAGTCAGGTCCGGCTGTGGGAAGATGTCTGCAGGGGGTTGCGAGGAACACGCATGACTCCTCCCCTGCCTCCCTCCTGTAAAAGCCCCCACCTGCTCTGACACCTAGCCCCCAAGTATTTTCCCCTACCTCTGCAGAACAGGTAATGTTAAGGCTCAGGATCTGTGCTCAACTCCAGCACTTGGAGAGGTATGGATAGAGGGGGAAGAGAGAGAAGAGACTAGTTTATGGAAGTCAGGTGATCACTACAGAGCTTAGAAAGAAGGAATCACATCTGTATCTTACCCCATAGCAGTAATAATTTCCATAATTATGTCTACTTGGCTAGTGCTTTTTGTAAAGGGCTCTCATGCATACTACCAGACACCCTCATATAAGGCCAACAGAGCACATGCTATCGCTTTCATTCTCTAAGGTACAGAAACCGTCGCTGGCAGAATTTGAGCAACTGGCTGGCATAAATATTGTCCATCAGTTCCTGCACCACAAGACTGTAACCCTGGTCTCCTGCTGGAGATTTGCTGCCTTCTGCCATGCCATCTCGACAAAATTAGAGCCCACTGTGGAGACACCTTGAGGGTAAAATACTATAGCAGAGAGAAGAGGTTGTGACTACAGAATTCAGATCCATCCATTTCTAAGTCCTTACAGCACAGCTGAGCAATTCCTACAGGGAGGGTGAGCACGTCCTGGTCGTCCCGGGTTTAGAAGGCTAGAGCCAGCAGAGATGTTCAACATAGGTCCAACTTCATTTTACTTAGTTTCGCTTTGTGTCCAAATCCATACAGCTCATTAGTGACAGAGCCAGGACTAGACCCCCAGCTACTGTACCCCACTTCAAAGTCAGTTATAACAGAAAGTGCCAATCTTTAGATTCTGTGGATTCTGATGAATTTGGCCAGAGCTCATCGTTCTGCTGAAAATAACAATGGATGAAAATAACCCAAATCACGCTTATGAGTTGAGTAGGCAAATGGAATGTATAGCCTTTGGTAATGGAGGAGCTTAGAGACAGCGGGCTGAGGTTGCTGTGCCTTCATTCACCCATGGGGAGTCTTCCCCATATGTGGGCTTCCTTTTGGTGCCAGGCATAAAGCCACTGAACACAGAATAGTTCACTGATAAAAACCCTCAAGTCTTCTATTCTAGCCTTGACTGTAAGCTCTGTTCCCTGCTCCTCCTTCTCTCTGAGTCCCCTACCTGGAGGGAAGCCAAGACAGGGTACTTTCATAATAGAAAGGAAGAAGGGAGAGAGGGAAGGAGGAAGGGAAGGAAGGAAGGAGGAAAGAAAGAAGAAAGAAAGAAAAAAGAAAAAAAAAGAAAGAAAGAAAGGGAGGAAGGGAGGGAGGGAGAAAAGCCAAGGGTGCCATGGTGTCTAACATAAGGCAGAAGTCACACCCTATGGCCCCAGTGCTCTGGTGTCACTTGGAACCTCCCCTGTCCTTCCCCAAGTCTGCCTGCCCTGGTGCTTCTGTAGCTCTGAGTACTGCTGCATAAGCTTCTTGGCCAAGCTCCTTGTCAGCTGGTCCCAGAGGTCCTTGTGTGAGCACTGCCCATGGAAATGGTGCCATTGCTTAATCACTAAGCAAAAGCCTCTTCCCATACCAAGGGAGCCACTTCACTGGGCGAGGGAGGGGTTCTGCTATGTTTCAGGAACTGTAGCTAGAGAAAGATGTGTAGAAATGGGATCAGGGCCAAGAGAAAGAAAGATAAATGGGGAAAATGCTAGGGAGTTGGCTTTATTTAGCCTGAAAAAAATCTAGGGAGACGAAGGAGTGGAGGAAACAACACCAAACAGCAATTTTCCAAATAAAACCACCATAATTATAAAGCAGTCTTATAATAGGCCTTCAACAAATATGTGCTGACCTGTTGTCTCTCCAATTCACTGCCCCAGTCCATTACAGAGGATAGCACTAGAGGAAACAGGGATTTCATAACAAAAGAACTTAAATCAAGTTCTTCATGACTACTATCATGACAAGATTAGCTATATTTCTTCCTGTGGCTATCTTATAGAAAGTGTCATAAATACAGCTCTATAGTTGGAGAAATCCTGTCCATCAAGGGAGAAGAATGATGGGTTGGAGGGCCTTGAGAAATGATGAGACTCAGACTCCAGCAGAGCCCTCAGTTGTTTCCATTTCAGCCTCCCTCCCCATATTAGCTCTCTCCCAAAGGGCATCCACATGGCTCTTATGTCTTAGAGCTGTAAGAGAACCTCCCCCCTTAAAGTACCTGTGCTGGAGATGCCCTACAGATGTAAGAGAACCTCCTCCCTACCTGAGCTGGAGACTCCCTATAGTTTTAAGGGAAACCCCCCCCCCCCAAGTACCTGTGCTGGAGACACCCTACAGCTGTACAAGAACTCCCCCCCAAGTACCTGTGCTGGAGACACCCTTAAGTTGTAAGAGAACCTCCCCCCCAAGTACCTGTGCTGGACACACCCTACAGCTGTAAGAGAACCTCCTCCCCTCCCCTCCAAGTATCTGTGCTGGAGACACCCTACAGTTGTAAGAGAACCTCTCCCCCTGCCAAGTTTCTGTGCTGGAGACATCCTACAGTTGTAAGAGAACCTCCTCCTTCAAGTACCTGTGCTGGAGACGCCGGCGATGTTGCTGGGTTCGCTGATCAGATCCTGCATGACGGCCAGAACCCGGAATTCATACCACGTGTCCTACACCCCCCAGAACAAGACCCTGTCAGCCTAGGGACCTGAGACAGCGAATGACCCACTGCTGACCCTCCCCCACCCACCCTGCAACAATCTCTCATGTTACAGTGTACCCAAGGCAGTGGCCTACTGGAAGCGATGAACAACAGCTCTCAGTTAAAAAAAAAAAAAAAAAAAAAAAGTCCTGATCTTTAGCATTTGCCAATTTCCATGGTAAAAATACTCCCAACAAGGGGGGGGTGGTGGGGTTATGGACATTGGGGAGGGTATGTGCTATGGTGAGTGCTGTGAAGTGCGTAAACCTGGCGATTCACAGAACTGTACCCCTGGGAATAAAGATACATTATATGTTTATAAAAAAATTTTTTTAAATTAAAAAAAAAATACTCCTAACATGGCAGATTTCAATCTACAATTGTAAATTACTGAAAGCAGAGTTGGAAAGAGATAAACACATGGGTTCTCAGGAGCCCCCATGAGCCAATTCTACCACTAAATGAGTGTCCAGGGAAGGAAGACAGAAAGACAGATGAGATTGTCCATATCCAGGAAATAAGCTGCTTCCTCTCTCCAGCTAGAGAGACATCAAAGTTTAAAGGGGGTCCACTAAGAAAAAAAAAAATAATGTATCTTCCTCTGGGGACTCTGAATTGTTAAGGCAGGGGTGCTTCCCTGGACAAAGCTAGAAGACTACCCTTCTGGGAATTTCTTTGCCCAGCCCAAGTTGGACTGCTAGCAGGGAGCTAAGGTCACTGTCTAGTGACATATTCAGGGCTCCTCAGCTGCCCTGCCTGGCCTCGGCTTATGTGGAAAAGCCCTCACAGCAATAAAAGCTCATGCTGCCACACACTGGTCCTGAGTCTGTGGGACCTTGGCTGCCATGACCTGAAGATCCCAGATCTTGGTAGCAGATCTGAGAATAAAGGAATTGGTGTGGGGCGGCAGTACATGGCTGCACCTCATACAACTGACATGGGTCACTCAAAGCTTCTGGTGACTCCAGAGAGTCATGTCACTTTCAGGATTTGGGAATAGCAGCAGGGAAACCTAGGCACCTCACCTGTGACAGATCCTTGGCAAAGAACTCTCCATCAGTGCCTGGGATGGCACCATCTAACGTCTCCCAGTGTTCCCCGACACGGTATTCCATGATGTAGCGGTCAATGGGAAAGCTGTGATTGGCAGGGGGGAGCCAAGACAGGAGCACACCCTGCTGGGTCCGGTTGGCTGTGAGGCACCTTGGTGGGGTAACCAGCACCAGGGGTTCTGGAGTTGTGATAGGGAATGCTACAGCACAGAGGGAAGAGAGAGAGAAGGGACATGGTGGTGCTGAGGTCCCTGCTCCCTCAACTCTCTACATGCTGTCTTCTGGCTCAGCATGTGCCCCTCAGAACGTGTCACATTCCCATGCATGAGTCATTTCAGGGACAAGACTGTCTCATAAGAGAGCCCTCCTCACCCAAGGGAAGTGGCCCACATGATCCTACTTTCTGAGCACTTCTAAAAACATAGATGAGGGAATGGAGTTCTTCAAAAGGAAATGGGGAAAAAAACCAAGCTAACAAAGGGGAATCATGGGAGGAAGATGGAAGAATTAAATGTAGTCTTTTAAATAAGATAGTATCTTAAGAAGATACTACAATGTGTATCTACTTCTAAAGAAGTAGGAATGCCTTCCCATAGCTCAGTCTACTCTCAATTGCCTTCTTGGCCCAGGTGGGAAAACAGGGCCCGGGAGGAAAGTTCCAGAGCAAGAGTAAGCATCCCAACATTGCTGTACCCCTTTTGGCAGTAAAGGATCCAGGAACAGGCTAGAGGGGTGCCACTTGTTCACAGCTGCTCTCGGGGTGGGATGGAGTGAGCCACTGGGTCCAGGAAGGAAGAGCTGGCATGACTAGGAAATTCAACGGGGAGAACTGGCCACACACCGGCCACCAAATGAGGCCAAGGGCCAGAGGAAAGAATTGGTAAGAGCACAGAAGGAAGAAGGATTTCCAGCCTGCCCCGTGAAACCACAGGAAGATACAAACATGTGGCTTAACAAGGAAGGATAAATGCTGAGCCTCTTCCTTAACAGCAATCTATCCAAAAGTGCTCTGATGCGGGACAAGGCACTATGGTCCAGGCAAACCCCACAGAACGGTATGACAAGTCTTTCCCGGGAGAGCAAATGACATGATTATGTAAAGCACATAGGAAGGTGTCAGGCACAAAGTAATCAGTAAAGTTAGCTGCTAGGACCATCAATCACCACCATTACCATCCTTACCCAGCTCCTCCAGGAAATATCCTCAAGACATCCCAGCCTGGGGCCCTCACCTAAAGTGTTCACAGTGACCACCTCACTGAAGGCGCTCGTTCCCAGCTTGTTCTGGGCCAGGACGCTGAACTGGTATGCTGTCTCCGGCTCCAGGGTGTCCACTAGCAACCAGCTGGGTCCCGGCGGCACTGGCAAAGACAGCCAGTCATGGGGCCCAAACTGTGCCCGCTTCATCCTGGCCAAAAGAAAGAGAGAGGATCGGGGACAAGGGGGTGGGGTGGGTTACACTGGAGACACGAGAGTACATGCAAGGTCCTCAAGGAGGTGGCAGTGGGCAGACCTGGCCTTCTCAGGCTTTAGGACAGAAAGAGGTAATGACCAAGGTGGGATGACCTACCCAACTTCGGCTGTGCCAGATTGCCAGCCACTGCTGATACCTCCGCTGCTGAGAGGAACCCTTAGGTATAAGTGACGCCCAAGATTCTGGTCAAACCACCAAGTGCATTCTGGGAGAATCTCACCCTGGTCACAACCCCGAGAGCAGCTCTGCCTTGAGAGAGTCAGGACACACGGAACAAGGCAGGTACCATCGTGGGAAGGTGAGGATGAGCAACTCAGCTATGGCAGACCCTAAGGGAAAGAACCCGGGTGACCTCAGCTGTGCAACCTCTCAGGACAGCCAAAAGTGGGATGTCAAGTAGCCCAGAGGGCTCACTCTGTCCAACCAGCTTTGAGTCTTCTGAGGAAGTCTAGGGTATATGACAAAAATAACCAGGGGCTTCCCCAGTGAGGACCACAATCCTTAAGGCCTTAATGGTTACAACTCACCATCAAGGGGAAGGTCACGCTGTGCGTGGAGAACCCTGGAACTAGGAGTGAAGGTTAGGCCTTGTTCTATACTGCCCGCCTAACTCTCCACAGGCAATGAGGCCGGGATCTACAGGTGCAGTGCCCCGGCATCACCACAGGGAGGAGACATCAGCCTAGGAGACTGAGACCCTGGGCAGCTTTCCTCTTGCAGCCCTGAGCTCAAGCTGTAACTTAGCGGACGCCCGCCCACCGGGTTCCCTCTCCGTTTAAAGGCTCACTACCATGAATGCTCAGAAGTTTGAGCCGAGGCAGCAGAAAGCACAGCAAGAAAGAAGCTAGTGCCAAATGTCTGAGTCAGTACTGGGAGAGTCAGGCAATCAGAATGAGAGGGAAGGAGACCTCCCCAAACTTCACAACCACCCGTACCCCCCACCCAGCCCCGGGCACCAAAGCAAGTGAGCAAAGTGTAATAAAGCGGTGCAGATGAGCAGCAGCGTGGAGCAGGACCGCAAGCAGTGAGGGAGACCCCGGTCTAGGCCCAGACCTGCCACTCGGACATCCCCAAAGTTGGCTTGGCCATGCCAAATGCACTTCCCTGGACACACAGCCACCCGGCAGCACCAAGATTCTTGCAGTGGTCCCCTGGCAGGGTTGTCAGGAGCACCCCCTTCCCCCAGGCCGCCACCACTCCCCACCTCTGGAGGACCAGAGGTAAGCGTTGGAGGATGTTCTGGTTGCAACTCAGAGAGCTCCCCATGCTCACCGTCCAGATGCAGTGTGTCTCTCCAGAACTCAAAACCCCTCGTGTATTCAGGCCATAGCCACCAAATCACCACGACGGGAAAGAGGACAGCTGCCCTTCAACCTCCCTTGCTATTGAAAACCGTACCAAGGGTTCTCCCTGAACTTCCATGAGTTGCCCTCTGCAGGGATGTTTCCTCCTTCCCAGGCTCTGGTTGAGCCTGACTGGGAATACACACCCAGATGAGGCAGGTCTGAAAAGGAGGAAGTGGGAGGACTCATCCTTCCTGCTCAAAGATGTCCCACGCTGCAGGTGGCCAGTTCCTGGCTCAGGATAGGAATGTGTGGGAAGAGAAATCCTTGGGGAACGAGAAGGAGGTCAGCTATGGTTCCTCTCTCCACCTTTTCTGTGCCTCCTGACCTCAGCCTGATTTATGCATCTTTGAGATCCCTTACCTACCCTGAGGCTCAGGCAAAGATCTCAAATCAATATATCTGGCCAAATTAACAGCAGAGATAGAAACATACTAGAGACACAGGGTCCTACAGAAAATGGAAATGCTGAAGAGAAGGCCAGAAGGCAGGCACCACTTCAAAGCAGTTTCTGAACCACTGGGGAAGTGACAATAAAAATTGGATTCTGCGCTTCTGGCTGGGCTGTTTCACAATGACCTTGAAGTCTAGGAATCTCTTCCAGACTCCAGAGGACAGAGGCACCTAAAAGCAGCATGAACAAAGGACACAAAAAGGTGTCGTGAGATAAGCTGGGGAAGAGTAGCAGAGGGCGATGGTCGCTTCAGACAACAACCTAAACTGGCATCCCAAACCTTCCAGGTTGGGAATGCAGAACACCCAAAATCCCTCAGACAGATACACCCCTCCCCAACAAGACCTAGTCACTGCGTCAACACACCTCGCTGCCTGGAGGTCTAGCAGGTGAAGAACCATATCCTTCTCATAACGTCCACCCACCCTAGGGACTGACTGAAATCGGGGGTTGGGGCAGGGAGAAGCAGAGAGCAAAGCATGCGGGGGTGACTCACAGAGGTCCGTACCAAACTGAGAATGTCTGCTCGAATCCTCCATCATAGCCTGGCTCCCAGGACACGTTGGCAGTTGTCATGGAGACCTGGACCCGGACACTGCCCGGGGCATGGGGGCTGGTGCCTGGAGACCAAGTGAAGTCCTCTCAGACTGAAATGAACTGGGCCCAGAGAGCTGGGCACCCACAGTGGCACTGCGCAGTAGCAAAATGCAGTGCCCCAAGTGCAGTGCTCAGGGGCGAGGGATGCTCAGGGGAGCAGACGCCCTGCGCGGTAGGGCTGCAGAAGGAAACCCATCCCCCGTGCCATCTAGTCCTTCTAGCAAGACATGGCGTGAGCATCAGGAACATGACCACAGGGAATCCAGAACCTTTATCACCCCAGGCCAAAGTCCTGTGCTCACCTGGCAAACACAGAGACACTCTCCCTGAAGGTCACAGGCAAAGCCAAAAAGTCCCTGTCCTGTAAAGTTCTCTGGCCTCATGAGATAGCCATATTTCTCCCAAACATCAAAGTGAGAGGCAGCACAACACAACTGTTAAGAACTTCAACTTGGGTTCGAATCCTGGACCCAGCACTCATCAGCGATGCTCGGAGAGGTGTACGATCCACTCCAGCCTTGGTTTCAAATGGATGTACACTGGGGACTTACCAGTTCTCGCCTCATAGGTTATAAATGATGGAGCACCACTTGGTATAGAGCCTAAAACTGGTGGTAAACGCTGAAAAGTGTTGGTCGCTGTTACAACTGGCTCAGTCCCCAGAGAGGCAGGCTACAATGGTACAAGCTGAGGTCATAGGGACACACACCTCAGGCAGAAGAAGTGGAATCATAATGCTTGGCATCCCAGGAAATGGGAACTCCAGGAACCTCCATGCCAGGCCCAGCCTGTGGAACCCAGCGCACAGGTGCCCTCCCAGATCCCCCTCATTCCGTTCTTCCAGCTCCCCTTCTAGGCCCTAGACACAAACCTCTGAGCAGTTGCTCCTGCCCACACACCTGCCCCATTTCTGCATGGCAGTATTGTTAGGTACATTCTGCCAGAAAAAGACCTCCCCGGGACAGGCCCCATGTCACCTTCCCTTATGCAGGGTGTTACAGAGGGCTAGGGCTACACAGGGCAGGCTCCAGGCTCAGGGGTGGGCTGATTCAGGAAAGATGCCCAGAAAGGGTGGACAGTGCCCAGCACCCAGACCACAGCCCTCCTGCCCACAGCCCCCGTACCGATGACGGTCAGGTGGGTACTGGCAGTGATGCTGGTGACCACGTTGGTGGCGATGCACTCCCACTCCCCGTGGTCCTCCTTACTCAGGGCTCGGAACTGGAGACTCCCACTGGGCAGGGCATTGTGCTTGCTTCTGCTGGGCTTCCCTACCTTGGCCAAAAAAGGGGGCAAAGAGGAAGGCGGGAGCGGGTGGCAAAGGAGGAACCAGGTCGACAGGGAAGAAGAGAAGCCACCAACACATCAGAAGGCGGAGAACAGGAGAACAGAACCCGAGCACTCGGCCTGCATCCCCACCGCCCCTCCTCCAGAGGGCCCATCACTCTAGAAGTCAGCCCTGCTACTCAGCACCTGGCTCTGTTAGAACAGAGCCACTACAGGTCTTGCCCATCCGCCACACTTCCCAGGAGCTCCAGAACCCAGAGGTACCTTTCTCCACGTGATGACAGGGAAAGGGTCCCCTGCAGCAGCGCAGGGAATGAGCAGCTCCCGGCCGGCCTCCTGCCTATATTCCCAGCCTGGTAGCACCGTAAAATACGGGGGATCCTAGGGAGACCACAGCAAAGCCATGAAGTCGAGTGTTTTGGGTATCCACTCCCACAGGGGCCTCTCTCAGCCCCAGTCCTCACCTTCAGGACAAGCCGTGCGGGAGCAGACTGGCCCATGGTCCCCAAGGTGTTGTAAGGCACACAGGTGTAAGTGCCAAGAGCCTCCTCTGTGGCCTCCTCAATCCGAATGGAGCCATCCTCCATCAAGGTCCAACCCAGGTTCTGCCAGAGCACAGACAGCAGAGCAGGGAGCAATGGTCAGGGGGCGGAAGCCCGGTCCTGGCCCCCACCAGGCCAGACCTCGGTTGGCAGGCCTGGGCAAAGCACCAGCTAGTCTGGGGCAGGGGCCGTCTACGTGTCCTGGGAGAGCGGCAGAAGCTGCACCAGACTGCAGACACCCCACCGGAAGCAGCTCTGCTTTCCCAGAGTTTTCTGGTGGGGAATGCAGGAGTCCTGGCAGGGTACCAAACCCTCGGAGGCAGCGTCTCAGTGGCAGGAGAGTGTATTTCACTGTGACCCCACATGCATCTCTCTAGCACCTTCTCAACCTGCAGGGGGCGGCCATCCTTGTTCCACTTGACCACGGTGGCCGGCGGCTCTGCATCCACAGGGCATCGGATATAGCCGTGAATTCCCACGGGCACGTAGATGACAGGGGGCATGTTGAGGACACGGGCTGGGTCTGCACAGGGGTCGTGTGGGGTGAGAGAGAAGAAAGGCATGAGGGAAGTCGAGGAGTGAGAAATCTTGGCAGGGGGCCAAGACCCCTCACACACCCCCAGGGTCTCATACAGACACTGCATCTCCGAGGAACGGCCCTTCACACCCACCCACCCATCCAGTAAACTCTGCATGTGTCCATGGTGCTCACAACAGTGCCGGGTGCCGGGACCACCATGAGGAACAAGACGGACGAACCCCAGAGGCCACATCAGGCCGCTCCAGAGCAATGCGGGCTGCGGGCTGCTTTCTCTGTCCAGCCACTGCATTCTTCAAGAGAAAGGCATGACCTAGCCTGCTCCGATCCATAACACCCCTCAAATGCTTCTACGCATGGGACGAATGGCAGAACAAGGACTCTCAATGTCTGCATCTCCAGCCCCTAGACTCCAAACTTGAAGTAAACGCTTGACCACACCCTCCACCAATGGCTCCTTATCCCAACTCTCTCTTGGACGCCAAGCAGCTCTCGGTCCACATCCTAAGCCAAAAGAGGAATGTCAGTTCTATGCATGAGGTGTTCAGAGGCAGACCACCCGTGGTTCTTTTCTCTCCTCTCCATTGTGCTAGTTGCCCAGCTCCCCCCCCCCCAGCCTCAGTTTCCCCTCTGTGCAGCTGGAATGCAGACTCAACCTTGGCCATAGAACAGATGAAAGGTTCTCAGGAGAGAAGCAAGAGCAACACATCCTGTGATGTGGGTGACTCATAACCTTTCGATTCCCCCCATTCCCCCCGAGGGCTACCAAGGAGAAAGATCCAGAACTTCCAGTGAGGCAGTGAGGATGAATGAGCTGGTATCTTTTAAGCATTTGGAGCTCTTCAGAGAACAGCATTACATAAATACCAGGCCGAGTTATATATTTAGACATAGCTTCCTACTTTTGTATGTAGAGTTTTTTTTTTTTTCTACCAAGATTTTCAAAGGGTTTATGAATGGGAAATACTCTGAACACTGCTCTTTAGCAGAAATAAAGATCCTTGTCTCACCCACCTGAAAATCTCACCCCCTGGATTCTCTTTGAAGGCAAGAAGGAGGTAAAAAAGGACAAGCAGGAGTGGGTGATGGCACTGGGGACAGACAGGGAAACCACACACCCCTCTTGACAGAAAAATGGCCCAGGGCTTCACTGATAGGGGGGCTTACTCCTGGTTAGATTCATCATCCTTCTAAAGACCACCCCTGTTGGCTTTCTCCCTCTGCCACTGCCACCTTCTTGCCCAAGTGACATAGCCAGACAAGATGCTACTACAAGTGGACTCTTCCCTTCCCCCGGCCCTTTCACATCCATCAAGTCCTATGCAAATAGCTTCTTGACTGGCTTTTTCCTACTGCAGGTCTGGGTGGGACAGGCCTGATGTCCTGGGTCACATCACATCACTTTTCTTGGGCCTCATAGCCCTTAAAAACTCGAGATTTTCTAATGTAGTGTGCTGAAAGCCTTTTTAAGTTGACAACCATGGAAATGGTGAAATGTTGCCTTTGTCCCCGCCAGTAAAGTTGCTGCATCGAGAAGAAAATGATGAGAATGTGAGGTTAGCAGCTGAGCAGGGCTCAAAGTTCCAGCCAGGCTCCGAAGCCCCGGCACTCATTGGACAGGAGACAAGTGCTAACACCCAGCTCTGCAGAGTGGCTTCAGAGACCAGCCCCACCTCCTGGGGTCACCGACTGTTCTTCTGCTTGTTCTCAGCTCAAACGCTGATCCAGGCATCTCCAGCCTGTCCTCCTTGTCCCCCTGCTGCTGCACGCCCCTGGGGGTGAGCAGCTCTCCCACACCAGCCCTCCAGTGATGGAGAGCCTGTCACCTCCAGTAACATCCCAGCGCCTTTGTTGTCTGAGTGACAGGGCCATCCACAAATCAAACGGAAGAAATTAATCCTCATTACTCATCCTTCTCTCCCTTTCTCACAATGATCAGCTTGCCAGGGGGTGGGAAAGCATTGACTACGCTGACGGATTCAAGATTAGCAAACTGAATTATTGTGCTTGCACAAAAGCCCTCGATTGTGCTGGCACGAGGAGCAGCTCATCCGTGTGGATCTCTGGCAGCCCTAGAGAAGAGCAAGGAGAAAGCCAGGAGGGAGCCAGGTGTTGGCAGAACTAGATCAAGTCACCCCAGAAGAGGGTCCTGTCCCCCTCACCCCACACACCTATCCACAGTGGGGGAAGGCGGAGAGCTGACAAGAAATCTAACCCTGTGTCAGTGTTACCTACCCTCCCTCATACACCTGAGGGAAAAAAGGCACCAGAGACATCTTGTTCACGGTCCAGAGAGAGGTGCTGGCTAGCATTGACTGCAAGGACAATTGCTCAGGTCTGCCCATCCTTGAATCCAACCCAAGCTTGGCTGACAGAACGAATCAGCCAACACGTGTAGCAATGCCTGGCCCATAAAAGATGCCCAGCAAGTGCTAGTTTCACCTCAACTGACCAGTCCAGGTTTCGCCCTCCTGTTGGGCTATTCCTGCTTCCTGTCATTCCTCTGCCCACGTTCCCTCAAATGACCCTCGGTCTCCTGCTGTCCTCCAGCATCCAGTTCAGATGAGGCCTGTCTCTTCTGGAACCCCCACCATGTGTGGCTCTCCCTCACCCCTACTCACACTGCACAGTTAAGTATGCTGAGGCAGAGGGGGAGCGCCCCAAGCTGTTGCTAGGGACGCATGTGTACTTCCCCGCATCCTCAGGCTTCACTCGGAAGATGATCAGGGTCCCATCAATCAAGATCCGCACTCTCAACTTCAGGTCACTGCAAACAAACAAGGAGACAAGGAGGGGCAGGGGTTGGCATGGAGAGAAGAAGGTCTTCCATGAGCCAGCACGGCAAGGCAGCAAGGAGTCCCCTCACCCTGCCAGTGAGGCGGGAAGAGCCAGCACTTCCTCGCATTCCTGGCCCCTTTCAAGGCTGCTCTGTGCAGACACTGGCCTTGCCCCAGGACAGACTGGACTGCCTGTCTGAAAGCTTCCATAGCCCAAGGGCAGCCTGTGGCAGCCTATGCTCAAAGGCCTTGCACCTGGGAGGCCTGGTGGCTGAGGACCACCACCGCTCCCCCCGCCCCGGGAGGGCAGGCCAGCATGCTTACTTCTGGAAGTAGACATTCTCATCCTGCCAATACCAAGTGTAGGTGAGGTTGCCGGGATACGCCTCTGCCCGGCAGGTGAGCAGAGCATCCTGGGATATGTTGACAGTGATGTTCTCAGGAGGGGAAACTATGAAGGGAGGCCCTGGGGAAAGAGGAAATAAACATGACCTTACCTGGTGCAGGAGGAGAGAGCGACAGCTCGGGGTCCTTCCAGGAAGGTCTGAGATGACTCAGGAAGGTGTGCCCAGAACTCTGGGAGGGAGTTGGAGGGCAGCACTGGCCCAAGAGGAGCAGCATACGCTGGGCAGCTGTCCTAGATATCCTTCTAGCTGCTGCTGTGCTCAGGTTCTTACTCTCCTTACAGGTCCAAGATGCAAAGGGTCCTGGGATGTGGTCACAGCGTGTCCCAGCCCCTTGAACCAGCTGCAGACACCTTTTTCAGGGTATGCGTGCCCCTCACCTCCATTCACACAGCCTCTGTAAATGCTGGCACCCCAAACCAGCTATCTAACCTCCCTAACACACACATACACCCCTTCCTAACCATCCCTCTCTCCAGCAGAACAGAAGCAGGGCACATGCAGGAGGGACAAAGGCCATTCTTTTCAATCCAGAGCAAGGAGTAATCTGGCCTCTGAAGGAGCTAAGAGGCTTGTGCTGCTTATCTGCCAGAGATCAGGAGGGCAGATGTGGAGCGAAGAGCCAGGGGGCAAGCAGAGTCAACAGCAGGTGAAATCCCAGCCCTCCCTGGTGCTGGCTTTCCGGACAGTCCACAGCTACCACCTGGCTCTCTCCTGAGAAGGCAGCTCTTCTCCGAGCTGCAGAGGGACCTCTGGCCCACACTGCCACTCAACACTCCAAGTCAGAAGAAGGCAGAAAGAACATGTGTCTTAGCAGCCCCAGCAGCCTAGACAGCCACCCCCAGACCTCGCTCTTCCTCCGGCAGGCAGTGGGTGGGAGGCAAAGAGGGTGGCTGGGCTTGGCACAAAAGTACAAAGAGATCCCGCCTCCCAGATGCTGCCCCCTCTGGGGCACTCTGGGGCCCTAGGCAGGGTGGACTGGCATTTCCCAGTGCTGACCAGGCAGACCCCGGCTCTGCCAAATGCCCTCTGTGTTGTTTAAACGTCTGAGGTTTGGACTGAGTTCCTGTCATTATTTATTGATGCCATCACTAATGGGGTGGGAACCTGAGAGAGGTCCCCTTCCCCGGGGAAGATGGAGGCATGGCAGGACACCATTTGGACATAGAGAGAAACCCAAAACCCACTAAACATAGTGTCTCCCACCATCCCAGGTGATGGCCACAGCAGGCCACCATGGGGGCTCTGGCTGTGTGCCGCACAATACTCAGGAGGAGTCTGACCCCACTACTCACAGGCTGCCCATCTCCCCAGCCACCCCAGCTGGGCCAGCCATGCCCTGGGCAAACCCCTCTATAGCTCAGATGGGCTGGAAGTCCCTGAAAAAGGTCCAAGGCATGAAGAGGAGAGAAACTGCTCTTACCTTGGACAAGCAGATGAGTGGTATGGACAGCCTCTCCTTGGATGCTGTATGCACGGCAGGTATAGGCACCTCTGTCCTCCCTACTGACCGATGTCACCGTCAGGCTGCCATCACTCACCTGGGGCCAAGGAGAGACAGAGCTCAGCACCCACCCTGGGGTTCCACCAGCACCACCCCCAGGTGTAGATGGACCTAGGGCTCATGCACTAGGGGGATATGGAGCCGGGCACTTCGTGTTCCATCTCCCTCCAACCAGACACCAGCCAGGCTGTGTGTGTGTAGAGTGTTACCAGTCACGTAAAGTGGGAGGCTGCCATGGAGAGGGAGGAGGCAAAGGAAGGGTGAGTAAGGAGGAAGAAGTACAGCAGCCCCAAAGGAGAACCACACTTACCTGGTATTTCCCACTAGCACCTAGGAGTGTCCCCTCCTTAAGCCAGGTAACAATGGGCTTGGGGTTTCCAAAAGCTGTGCAGGTCATGGTAACACTGCCACCTTCCTTGGCCTCAATGTACTGGGGGGGTGTTTCTGTAAAGGTGGGAGGAGCTGCAGAGAGACCCAGGGTGGGGTTAGCCAGCCTGCTGCCCCGTGTGCAGCACCCACACACGCCAGGCACCACATCCACTGTGTTCATAGATAACCCTCTGCGAAGTGCTGGGATAAATGAAGGAAGAGGGAGATGAGCAAAATCGTTTGCCCATGAATTTTACTGGGGGGAGAGACCTGAAATTCAGTCAGTCGGGCTGGGTGCAAATTCTAAACTTTTCCCGCTGTACTTGGCTAATTCCCAAGAAGCAAATGTTTGCTGAGCATCTATAAGGAGGCTACTATGCTAAGGACAGAGCAATAAACAAGACAGCTTTCTCACGGCCTGCACACACTTGCCAACAGCTCCAAACCGTTCCGTCATCCCCCTTTCACCTCAAGAACATCCTGATACGCCTCTTTCCTTAACCTCAGCCCAGCCAGGCTCCCCATTTCCAGGATGTCTTCTATCTGAGTGTCATCTAGGCCTAACATGGACCACAGGCCATGGTTACAAGGAATCTTACTTTTCCAGATTCTGCAAAGAAAACCTTCCACCCTTTCTTGCGTCTAGGCAGAAAGACAGCCCGCTCTGCAGGCTACTCCCTCTCAATTCTCTTCTGATTATGCCAGGTTATCCCCACATCATGACTTGCATTGATTAGAGTTTTGACTAAAGTCCCATCCTGTCTGGATAATCAGCTGTTAAGAGACTCAGCCTCATTAGTCTGAGCTGCTTGCATAGGCAATCAGGTCAATCTTAACCCGTTGGACTATTAGTGCTTTTGAAGTGACAAGGAGGGGCCCCGCTGCTGAACACCAGCCCTGGGGTTCACAATGCCAGGCTGGGGCAAGATATTTTAGCTCATCTTAGGGTACCCAAAGGTCGAAACCAAGTTAAAGTGCTAGCCTGCCACTTGTTGGGTAAACCTGGGCAAGTCACCCAGCCTCTCGGGTTTTACCTAAATCTGCCCCCCTCCAGGACTGAGGTGAGGAGTGAGATAGCTTGTGAAAGGGATCTTGTAATGTAAATATGTGTGAAATGCTGGTTATTTTGCCATTACTTTTATCATTATCATCTCCCTGGAAACCTCTGAGGCATCCATGAGAAGCTTTGAGATGGGTGTCACCTCTCCAGACAGTGCTGCCCTGAGAACCAGTCAGAGAGCTTCAATATTTGGTCCTGCCTCCCCCTCAGTCTGCCAACCTCGTCTGCTACCACATACCCCCTTCACTGTGCTCTAGCCCCACTGGCCGTCTTTGTCTTCCTTGAATGTGCCAAGAACGTCCAACCTCAGGGCCTTTGCATTTGCCGTCCTCTCTGTACCCAGACCTCACTCCTTTGGTTCGTGCAAAATTTTGCTAAAATGCCACCTCTGCCTTAAGTGGTCAACCCATCTAAGATAGCACTTCCAGTACTCTCTACCCCCTTGGACTGCTTTATTTTCTTTAAAGCAGCGATTGCTGACTCTCCCTGAGAACAAAAATCTTTCCTGTAAATCCCACTGCATGCCCAGCTTTTCTCCCAGTTCCTGGCACGTAACAGAGCACACAACAAACATATGTTGAATGGATGAATGAACTTAATATACACACATACATACACCTACAAACCAACACAAATTCAAACACACAAAACTTCCCAGGAGCAAGATCATGACAAGACTGCTTTCTTCAATCATTTCCAACACCCTTAGCCTAGTGTGGGCACACAGGTGGCACTGGATATACTGAGTGAATTAAGAAGCACACTTCATCACACACGAAACATACACGATGGACACCTGCAAGCATGTCAATCCTCATCCAACATCTAATACAACAAAAATGATGGCAAAAACCATTCCAAATCCTTACACGGAGATTCTGAAATCCCAACTTCTGAAATGGAATGTGTGCTCATCTCCAACAGAGCCCCTCTTGCCAAGTCTGCCCCTTGAAATATAGCTAATGCAGCCTCAGCCTCTATTACCTCTGGTGTCAAGCTTAAAAGAAAAGATAATAAATTAAATTATGTCCTGAAGTGACAAATTAATTACTAATTACATAATTACTTTATTATTTAGGTGCTAATCAGGAAAGTACTTTGAACAATCTCGAGTTTTCAGGAAAATAATGGTTTGACTCTCGATTATTTACAGAATTACGTGTTAGCTTGCCAGCTGCATTTCCAGGCTTAATTCTTTTTTACAAGTGCCCTATAATTAATAGTGCAGGTTAGAAACAGGCTGGCCTCTCCTCCAAGTAATTCACCAATCTAAAGCAAGACTTGACTTGGGCTTTTTGGGTCTTTTATATGTGATAAAGGAATAATTGGGTTTGTCTCCACCCAACTGGTCTTCAGGGAAACACAGAAGGGGAATGAGACCATGTGTAATTCAAATTTTTCACTGGCCTTTCATTTTCCAAAGGTGATCTCTGTCAGAAAATGTCTGACACTAAACATTCTAGTTTGGAAGCAATGGAATGTTGGCAATCCAGACTCTTTCCTTCCATAATGGAAATATTTATGCTGGAAGGTACCCCAGAACGCAGGGTGAGAGGAGGGGGGGAATAAAGGGAAAGCTCTCTCACCTTGAAGGTATCTGTTCTGCTCTCCCCATTTGGGAGGTAGATTTCTTGGTAAGGGCAAAGTATTCTATGGTAAACTCTGGTTCTGAAGCCTGGGGCAGAGAGGGGAGCATTCTTAGCTATTCTGCCCAACACTTCCCTATGAACAACCTGCCTTCCCTCCCTGAATGCACTGACTCTCCTTTCTCTGGGCCTCCAGGCATGCTGTTCCCTCTGCCTGGACTACCCTTCTGTGCCTCCCACCCCTGCACCTGGCTAACTCCTTAGTCACTTGTCTGCACAGAAGTCATTCCCTCAGAGAAGCGCTCCCTCCTCTGTTCTCCCAAAGCCCATATTGCAATTGTCCCTGGACTTGCTGCCTCTCAAAGTCTCCTTAAGAGCTAGGTCTGGGTTGGGTCCACTGCTGTGTCCCCAGAACCTGCCACAGAGAAAACATTCAAGATGTGTATGTGTATGTGTGTTATTTCTCTTTATTTACAAGATTTACAAGGAGCACTCCAGTCTGATCTCCAAGCCCAGGGTATACACATTACCTATGTAAATACTAAAAGCAGGACTCAAGGTGTGTTGTGAATTGACAACGACTTTCCAACCACCACAGTCCTCTGCATCTTCCAGTCTGAGGACCTCCCCGTGCTCCTGCCTCTCTGCCACTACACGCTCATCTGATTTCATCTTCTTTCTCTCCTGAGAAAGAGGATGGCCAGCAGCTGACCCACATGTAATTAACGTTCCAGACACTGTGCAAGATGCTTTCTCATACAGCATTTCATCTGAACCTCACAACACCTCCACAAACAGGCACTAGAAGCTGATGCTCAGAGACTTACTTGGGATCCTACAGCTATCGGATTCATGAAATGAATGCAGTGAGTTCGTGAAATAAACCAAACCTTCTCAGGGTCTTGTCCCATGCTCATTCCACTCTGAGCAATTAGGAATTCTCAAAGAACCAACTCCCACTCATGCAGGCAGGGACATAACAGAACACACAATTCTTAACTAAATTCTAATTTGCTGTCATGTGAGCGCCTACCGAGCACCCAATGTCTCAGGTCGCCGAATGGACACTGCAAGGATAACATGAAAAGAAAAGGGGGTCAGGATTTCAGCCCAGCTTTGGAAGGGTGTTAGAGAGACAGAAACCAACGTGGGGACTCTTGGCTCAGTGTTCAGTCAGTGAAGCTTTTAGCAGCCGATTTACCTTCCTAATTATGTTTTGCTTGGGCTAATATTAAGATGAGTTTTCATTCTCGGCACACACAACAGCTGGCATCAAAAGGAGGTGACTCAAAAGCTTGCTGTGTGGTGGGGACAGCCCACTGGAGACTTAAAATAAGCCTCCAGTCTCTTGGGAATAACTGACAGGAGCCAACTGCATCGAACGGGTTGGGCAGTCTGGACCAACACTGTTCTAGGACCGCAATGGCTAAGAGACCAGTGCTCTGGCTAAAATAGTCTGTTCTTTCAGGACCCTGGAGAGGTTCTCAAGCCATGGAGCATGGCCCGACTCCTATGGAAGGAATGATCCAACTCCACAAGACAGGGCAGACAGAGTCATTCTTCAGAGCAGATCGATACCATCAGAAGGTTCCAAGCCAGGAATGACATCAATTTCTCTCTCCCACCCACAGCATCTATAGTCATAGACATCACAACCATAAGGACCCAAGCTGTGTGTGGCACATCCAAAGCATATATGCCACTTCTCCAGATTTTTCTCCACGGTTCCAGCTTCTCCTGGCTCCTCCAGAGTATCTCCTCCCAAGTAAGGACTCCCAGAGACACAAGAGAGACTCTCCATCTGGGGACACACAGAAGGTCCAGTGCCTGGTGTGGTCACAGCCTTAGACCCAGACCGCAGCCTTCAACAGCACTGAGAACTGGGCCAGCTCACATGAGGCCTCTGCAAACACTTGAAAAGCATCAACATACAGTGCCAATTCATTTCATGTGAGCTATCAACACCTGATAGCCATTAAAACGGTTACTCTTCACAGGATTCTTACATTTCCTGGACAGTAAACCCAGTACAAGCAGGGACCGTGTCTGGGCTTCGTCACCACTGTTTTCCCATCACCTAGTGTGGGCGAGGCACACAACAGACCCTCACTGCATGTCACTCAAATGAACATATTTAACAAGGAACCAAAATATTCACCTAAAAAGGAAAACCGTCATGGTGGAACTCCAGGAATCCCACTAGAGTGGGAAGGCATTTCCTGGGCTAGCAGGGTCTTCCCAAGGCTGAGAAATGGAGCCAGCAGATACAAATTTGGCCTCCACAAAACCTTAACCCTCCTGGTTTGAAGAACCAGATTCTGACCTCCCTGTAAGGAGCTCCGATGCCAACACCTGCAGCAAACCCTGCCTCATGCCTGGGGAGCTGCTCCTCCCGTGGGCCTCCACTAATCCCAGAAGCTCTAGGGAGACAACTGAGGGGAAATCAAGAGGTGGGAACTGCTAACTCAATGGGGCCCAGTCCTGCTGACTCCTCTTTGCAGCAGAGATTTGGAGCAGGGATATGGTACAGTCAGGAAAGAGGCTTTCCCCAAAGCAGGTTCTTGGGGTGTAGCCTTCCAGGTGGCTCCCCACCCACCCATCCCCAGGAGTGAGCCCCATACGCACCATTGATAGTGAGATGGACCCAGCTGCCATTGTGAAAGGTGTCATACTGCTGGTCCAGCATGAGCACTTTGCACTCGTACCAGCCCTGGTCCTCAGAGCGGACCTGTTCCAGCCGCAAGGATGCTTTATCATGAAGGCTCGCCCGGCCTGCAGGAAGACAGTGAACAAAAGCCCAGGAGGCCATCAGGGTGGGGGTGAGCAGCACAACACCGGCCAAAGGCAGAGGACCCATTGTAACCTTCGGACCATTTCCCATGGCATGGCCCCAAACTAACAGCCGGCACCAACCCCAGACAACAGGTGGCAAAGGGAAAGGTGCACAGCCCAGCCATGGAGCCATTCTCCCAGCCTCAGTTGGCCCACCCAGCTGCAACTGTAACTCTGGGTTTGGCACTGGGAAGAGGTTCAGTCCCTTGGAATACTCCTGTCCTGCTATAGATCTCTCGGGACAAAGGAAAGGCATAAGGGAAGAAAGAGAGTGGGAGGAAGCAAGAGAGGGAACAAAGGTACAAACAGAAGAGGGTGAGATAGGGGACCCTAGAGCAGACCCCTGAACCTCATTTCAGGCTGAGTGACATCCCTTTCCCCCCCTGGGTCCTCAGGACTCCCTGCACCTGTCTGCCAGGCTTCCCTATGATAAAGCAGAGGGAGGGCACGCAGGGACCAGAGTGGTGGGGTCCCCTCCCAGTCCTGCTGCCCAGGCCAGACAGACTGCTCATCTAGCCAGAGCCCAATGTCCCCAGGAGCTGAGACACTAGGGCCCATAAGCCCGAGAATGAGGATAGGACTGGCAAGCAGAGCAAAGCCCCTCCCCCCCTCCCCCCCAGCTACTCTCCTTAACTCCAACCTCTTCCCCATTAGGAAGCCATATTTGTCTCATTCATGGTGATGGTAAGGTAAGAGATGCAGGAGGAGCCAAGCGGAGTGGGAGTCCAGGATGAGGAGCAGCCCTCGGGGCCTACCCCTTTCTCACCCACCACCTGAGCTCACCCCTCACGCCAATGTCACCCGTGTCTCTGTTTTCATCCTGTCTCAATACTGGCAAACTCCCTAAGGACCAGAATGTCAAAACCAACCACAACCAAAAAGAGAGTAAAAGATAGGTCCAAGAGGGAGAGAGAGAAATGGAACTTTCTGGGAGAAATGCAATTCAGACCTCAGGAGCCAGAAGTAAAGATAAAAGCAAGGTCTGCCAGCTTCCTGCCTTCCTTTGAAAACCCCAGCACACACATGCATTCATACACACACACACACACATGCTCACACTCACGTTCACATAAGCACACTCACACATGTACACGCCCCACACTCTTCTTCCTCCAGCCAGGCAGGCTGGTGGTCAGGCACTGGCAGTTGACTCAGAGCGAGGCTCCTGCTGGCAGGAGCAACAGCAGAGCAAGAGACCCAGGGCGCCTGGAGGAGGGAGGCTGGCGTGGCAGAGGAGGCAGAAAGCCGGTGCCCACCGCTATGGCATGAACTAGCCCCCAATGTTTGCTTCCGCCCAGGGATGGGATGAGGCCCCAACTTCAGAGCCAGAGGGAGGGAGTGGGCCAAGGCAGACACAGCAAACTCCACAGCTGCCGCCAGCATGCCTGGCCAAGGGCAGCAGGACTCTGACTCAGCTTCTTCCTGCACAGAGCTGCCCTTCAGTGCAGCCCTGCTGTCCTACATGGTGGGCTCTTTAGGCTTCCCTGTCCTTACCACTGCTCCTGTCCCTGCACATCCCTAACTGTGCTGTGATGTTTGTTTCTGTGTCACCTCGTCCCTCTCCTCCCCACCACTTAATTAAAACCTACCGAAGTCCAAAGGATGGAAGGAAAGAGGCAGAGACTGTGCAGCACAGATAACAGACCAGTTGTAAAAAGGTAAGTGGCAACAGAGAGATAGACAGGAGGAACAGTGACCATGACCACTGAGAGAGAAGGCCAGCCGTGCTAAAACCAGGAGAAGAGATGGTAGGGTGGGGCAGGGGGAGCCCCTGCAGCCTAGACCTTACCTGCATACTCAGGGTCCACGTGAGGTGGATAGTAGCCAAACTTGATGAAGATAGGGATGGGCACCCCAAACTTGAACCACTCCACGACATAGGGTGGGGGCTGTCCCGTCACCGGATGAATCACGTCGCATCGCAGGACCACACTCTCACCGGCTCTTGCGGTTACAAACTCGGGCTCCTCTCGTAGGCCGTGGGCAGCTAGTGGGTCAGCAAAGTCGGGATGCACAAAGGGAGGTGACAAGGAGATCCTGCCCCAGCAGCCCAAGAGGCAGCCCCCTGCCCATCCACTCCCATTCCCAAGGCCAGCTGGCCACCCAGCCCTCCTCCTGAAAAGGAGCTCAGTCACTCCCCAGAGGGTCCACAGTGCACCTTGAACCCCTTTCTCCCCCCTCCCTACTCATATCTCCACAGCCCTGGGGCCCCCAGGTATCCATGAACCTGAGATGGGGAAGAAAAGGGGGAGAAGAGAAGGAAGCAGTTCTTTCCAGTCCTGCAAGCCAAACCTTCCCTCCCCAGATCCCAAAGAGCACAGACATAACCATATCCTCCCCTACTGCACACCCCACCCCACCCCCAGTTCTAAGAGATCTGGCTACTGAGAAAGTGGAGGGGGCCTCCACCTCGTTGTGGAGACCCGCAGCCTGGGCTACAGGGGCCTGCTATAGCCGAGAGTATAAATATGGAATCTCTTCCTGTACTGGATGCTTCCCACCAGAGCCTGGTAGGAACCGCAGAGCCAGCCTCCTCCTACACCCCACCCCCAGCTCAGCCTGATGTTCGCAGCACAAAACAAGAGTACTCCATACAGGAGCAGGGGAATCCCTAACAAGCTGAGCAGAGGCTGCTCATGGCAACACCAGAGGGAAAACCCCACAGGTCTGACTGGCCTCTCCAGGCCCCTCCTCCCTTGCCCCACTGCACTGCTGCAGAGAGGGGAGCAGGAGGGGCCTCTAGCCCTCCAATTTCTAAGCCCCAGACATCACCACTAGGAGAGCAGGATGCTGGGGACAGAGCAGGGCCCTTGGGACTGCTGAGCTCAGCCAGCTAAGGGGAAATCATCCCACCTTTGGCAGTGATAAAACATACAGCTGGATAGGGTGCACCCATCCTCTTGGCATCGGGAGGGCAAGGTGGAGAGAAACCCACCCCCACCCCCACCCCCACCCCCAAGCTGGAGGACACAGAAGACAGATTAACCCAGGCAGGGCTTCTCTAGCCTGGCAGCCTGCTCCTGAGCCCCTACAGGAGGTGTGCCATCCCCACCTTCAGCCTGAAACTGCTCCCTCCCACACAAGGACTCCATGCCCACAAAGTCACCTTGTCCAGCTTGTTTCACAGTGAAAGGGACAGCCTGGAGAAGCCTCTCCCTCGGTTTTCCCTCACACTACCCAACACAACTCCGGACTAGACCACAGCTCTCCCCATTCAAACTCACCTCCCTTCCCAGTCCCTGGTGGGCCCCTCCAGGCAGCACCAAGGACAGCAGCTGCTCTACTAGAGGCCCAAAGCCAAGAGCTGATGGGTCCTCCCACTACAGGGACTATGCCCGGAAGAATGGCACCCGCCTGTCCTTCTATCCCTGTCTGTCTGCCTATCTGTTGTGGTGCCTCTGCATCTGACTCTTACTGCATCTCTGACCCCTGTGTGCTCCTGCTCATCTCCTTCTCTCATCTCTCTCTTTTCCTTCATGCCCCTGCATCTCTGGCTCCTTCTACGAGTCTGTCTCTCTGGCTCTGAGACAGAAGTCACTCTCCTACTCCTTTTCCGTGTCTCTCTGCACCACTCTGTCTCTCTTCCAGTCTCTGTCTCTTCCTCTTTAGCTCTCACTCTATGTGAATGCTTCCACTTGTCAGTCTTTCTCAGTTTACATGTCTCTATCAGTATGTGTGTCTGTGTGTGTGTGTGTATTGGGGGAAATATGTGGATTTCCCTTGCCTATACACCGAGAAGGGGTTTTGCCAGCTTTCCTGTGTGGAGGGACCTCTGTGTGCTTACGTTTCTGTGTTTGCATTTCTCTCCATGTCTGCCTACATGCTGTCTGTTCATCTCTGTGTCTCTCCTTCTCTCCCTCCCCATCCCCCTTTCCCTCTCCTCCCTAAGTTGCGGAAGGAGGAGGAGGCAAGCTCTTCTAGAAGCTGATTGGCTACTGGTGACATCACTGTTTTCTAGAGAAAGAGCTAAGATCACAGAGTATTTTTGGAGCAGAGCAGAGTGTTGCACTCACCTGCCTAAGGCCCCAGCAGGTTTCCCAACTCCCCCACCCCCAACCTCGCTTCAGGCTAGGTTTGAATTCCAACCCCTCAGGGAAAGCAAGGAGAGAGCTCAGCTGCAGCAGGCCCCTCCCCCACAACCCCAGGGGTACCTAGAGAGGGACAGAGCCTGCCTCCCAGCCTCCAGGAGCACAAAGGCTGATCCTGGACTCAGAATGGGCAAACAGCGGGCACCATGAGCAAGCAGGGGGAGCAATGTGTGTATGCATGTGAGAGTCTGTGTGCATGGGAGTAGCTCTTGGCAAAAGGATGTATGAGTGTAATATGTGCATATGTGTAGCTCTTAGCAAAAGGACAAGGATGAGTGTGTATGTGGTGAATGTGTGTGTGCATGTGTGAGTGTGTATATGTGTGTATGTGACTGTGTGCATGCATATGTGAATGTGTGTCGGACAGAATTTCCAGGAGGTGAAAGAGGAAATACAGGAGCCTAGGGAAGAGGAAGGAGTTATTCCAGGGCCTGGTTCTGGGTGTGGGGGAGACATGGGGGAGACAAGCTGTCCACAGCAGGGGGCTTCTTCCCTGGGCTATAGCCCCTGAAGCCCAAGGCAAGAGGAAGAGGCTGTGAGGAAAAGGCCAGCACTGCTGAGCAGGCAGCTGCCCACCTTCAGCAGCAAAGCTTGACTCTGTAGCTCCCCAGCTCCCGGGGTTCAGGGCTCTGGGGGGCAATTCCAGGAGGTGAGTCGGCTCTGAAATGGGTCCCCACAATGCCTGCTGCTCAGTGCTGCCTCATTCTCACCTCATGGCAATGAGGCAGCCTCTTTCACACCTCCACCAGCACTGGTGTTGGCTCCAGGTTTCTACCCCCACCCCCTAGCGGGCCCCTGGGCTCAGGACTGAGCACCCAACCCAAGGTTGGCCCTCTTGAGCCAGTCAACCCCACCCCTCCTCTCTGTGTAAGGACCCTTTCAACCAAGGACAGGCAACAGAAGAGGGGACTCGGTGAGATAAGCATTGCAAAGATTCTAACCAAGGCAAAAAGAGAGGGTGTTTCCCAAGAAGAAAGTAGAGGGGTGGGAGCCCCTCTCGGTCCAACCCTCCTTGTTTTCTGAACCCTAAAATATTGTTTTTTAAGATTATATTTATTTTAGAGAGAGAAAGAGCAAGAGTGAGACCACAAGCAGGAGCAGCAGAGGGAGAGGGAGAAGCTCCCTGCGGATCCCAGGGCTCCATCCCAGGACCCAAGACCATGACCTCAGTCAAAGGCAGATGCTTAACTGACTGAGCCACCTAGGTGCCCCTGAATCCTAAAATATTTATCAGCTTCCTCAATTCTTCAGCACACACGCACACACAGCACTCTCCCTCGTCACCTACAAGCACTTCTTCCTAAGCCTGATCCTTTCTGAGCCAAAACATGTCTAATAAAACACATTCCCCAGAAAAGCTCAAAGCAAGAAAGAAAAAGTAAACAAGCAGGTAGTAAAAAGGGAAGAGGGGCTTGGTGGAGCAGAGATAAACTCTGACCCAGGAGGACACCAAACCCAAATCGAGGAGTGAAGGAGACTCAAGAAACCAGGAAAGAGAGAGAGGCAGGGATGGGCACAGTGCAAACTGGACACAGGCAGAACCCAGCCCAGGGCAGGAGAGAGAACTTTGGGGCACAGGGGACACAGAGACACAGGCCTTCAAAGGACCCCAGAATCAGGATGGGAACAGAATGGAGGTGATTCCTTCAGGGAGAAAGTAGACTTCTCCCCCAGCAGGACTGACTAGAGTAACTGCCCACCAGTTCTGAAGGGAGCAAGAAGGAGGGAGGGAGAGATGAAGGGAGAGGGGGAGGGAGGGAGGGGAAGGGAAGGGCTGATAGTGACCTGGGTGAGGAGGGGCTGCAAGAGGAGTGACACCCCCAGGCCCCTTCCCCACCAAAGAAGCCTACAGCAGCCCCTAGAGATGAGGCTCCAACCTCAAAGGGGAAACTGGCATCTGCAGAGGTGAGGGCGGCAGGAGGCCTGAGGTGCCCTGGATTCTGCATACCCGTTTTAGAGGAGGCAAGAAACAGCAGTCCCATGAGCAGAGCAAATCTGCATTTTGGGGCTCTGCCCAACCCACTGTGGATTTGCTTTACCGGGATAGGGAAGAGAAAGCAGGAGAGCAAAGATGGACAAGGTAGCCCCTGCTGTCTGACTGACCTTTTGGGAAGCCCATAGGGTACAAATCCCCTGCTCTCCATGCCAGGTGGTGCCCGGTGGGCAGCCAAGTTCAGGCTGCCATTGGATCCCTTGTGGGCATAGAACCATGAGGATCCAGGCCCTGGCACGGCTCCTGTGCCTGACCCTCACAGCCTGGGGCTCTTCCACCAGGGCAGGGCTGCAGGAGGAAGGGCACCTGAGAATGAGAAACACTCTAAATGCCTGAGAAGGTGTAAGAGCCTGAGGAGGAAGAGCTTTGGCCGTCAGGCAACCTAACTTCCCCTAAACAGCTACCACATACCAGGCTCTGGGCCCGGCGGGCATGTAACACAATTTCCCATAAGGCTCACCATGCCCACCTGACAGAACTACTACCAGCTCATCTTCACAAATGAGCACACTGGGAGGCTACCTGGCTCAGCAGTCACTCAGGGACAGGTGGGGGAGTCAGGCTCCAGCTGCCATGTCTCCTCTTTGCCCACACTCAGGGACACCATCCTGCCGGACCACAGGCCCAGGCACTAAGGCCTGTCTCGCACTGCACCCCAGACACAGGGCCCCGCCCCTTTCCTCCCTGAGTCAGAGGGCAGTCCCTGCCCACAGCACAGGCACACTCTGCTCAGTCCTCCACCAGAGAAGGAAGACACAGTGAGCCTGCTGTGGGACGCAGCTGGTGCTCTCTGACTGGTTCTGGGCTCGGCATCACTCTGCAGTCTCTGGCTCGGTCTGGTAGTGGCTGTGGTAAAGGGAAAACCTCGGGGTGAGCAGCA